>AYEL01083959.1:0-35153 GCA_000484575.1 Olivierus martensii
AGATAAAAAAGACCTAGGGATGAGAGAAAGAATTGAAATATGGAAGGCATGCAAAGAAGGTACGGTGATGAACATAAAGAGAGCAGAAGAAATGAGTGATGCATGGAAATATATAATAGAGAACCACCGCTCGTAGAAATGACGATAAATGTGTTTAACACGTAAAATCTAAGACGTATAAGATATGAGAACTCATTAGGATATTTGTTATGTATTATTCTACTCCTATATATATTATTTATTAGTTTGTATGATAGGGAGCATAAGTGCCCTATAAAATAATTTTATTGTATGTAGAATGTTTAAATTTATTCTAAGAAACAGAATGTAAGATTGTATAATTTGAATTGTATTCTATTTGAGTTTTACGATGTAGTTCCATTAACCTTGTTAACTGAGGATGGTAGCAAAGTTACCGAAAACGTTTTTAAGCTTGTAACTTTAATAAAATACGAAATATAACTGCAGAAGTGCTTATGTTTAAAGGACAATGTTTCTGGACGAAATCGAGTCCCAACAAGCAAGGCACCGCCAAATCTGGTACAATCATACAAGGTTGTTTCAGTGTGACATTATTGACCTTTATCACAGCTATAAAACATCCTAAGGTTCTATAATCTTACCCTTGTACGGCTAACCGTACCATCGGACCTTGGTGGAGGCGAATATGTGGATCCTTCTTTATTATTTTCTTCCACAAATTCTCACTAATGGAGGTTTTATTGGCTCCAGTATCTATTCGAGTATTCACAATAACATTATTAATAAACATAGAGATAAATGGCAAATTTGTCTTACTTGTGATTGATAGTGCAACGAAGGAGGTTTTTTCCATTGTAGAGGCACAAGCCTCCTGCCTTGGCTTCTCGTTTAGTTTCTCTGACACTGATTTTTACTAGGTTAATAAGTTTGTCTTCGAGTATTAGTATTGGTGGCTGGCCTATTGCGCCTTTGTGGGCAATCCCTAGAATAATGGCCTCAATTCCTGCAGTTGTAGCATTGGACAGATGACATTCTATTCGTAGCTGGGGTGGACGTACAAGCTAAATTTCGTGGTGGTTCCTGTGGGCCAGCATTACTTCTTGGAACATAACTGGTTTTGGGAGGGGCCTGGGTCGTCAGACGCTGAAGACAAGGGGCTCTGGGTTGTCTTCAGAGTGTGAATCTTGTTGCGGCTTTAATTGCTTCATCGACAGTTGGGAGATACTGATTTTCTAGATATTCCTGCATACCTAGAGGCATCTGCGAGTTCATGCACCGGATTATATCATCGTCTGGAGCTTGTGGTCTCCATCTTCGGTATAACCGCACAGTGTCTAAAAGAAAACTTTCCACGTTTCCGCTACCATCGTAAGTTCGGTTAAGGGCTTGCTTAATTAAGGAGACTTCATCTAGTAGTGGAGCAAACAATGATGTTAAACGTTGTTTAAAGTGAGCCCAAACTCTACTGTCTCTTCTAATTCTGCCTTCGGTTCTCCACCACTTGACCAGATTGCCGTCGAGTTGTGCGGCAGCGATATCCACCCATTTTTCTTGTGGTATTTCCTGAGTGGTAAAATATTGTTCCATATCAGCAAGGAATTCAACAACATTGGACTTATCGTCATATTTCGGTATAGGTGGTGTAGGAGCAGTGATAACAACAATTGGTCGGGAGAGGGAAGAGATGTCTGGTCGAGGCGGGATGATGGGCAGAATTCTAAAACTTCATTCCGGAGGGGGCAGTCGATAACCTCCGGTGGCTGGTACATCAGGAAGGAGTCTTTCCCGTGTGGGTGGGTCTGGGAATCTTCGTTCCGGGGTTGACAGACTATAGCTTCCTGAGGGTGATACGTCAGGCATATGTTGTTCCCGTATGGGTGGGTCTGGGAACCTTCGTTCCGGTGTGGATGGACTATAGCTTCCGGCAGATGATGCATCAGGTATAAGTTGTTCCTGGGCTGGTGGTTGATGATCTCCGATGTCTGCTACGGGTCTTGGAGGATCAACGCTTTGGTCTTCTTCAAGACAGTGTAGCCTGGCTGCCAAATCGTTTACTAGAGATACCATGTGATCCCAAGTGGCAAGAGGAATAGTAATTGTACTTACAGCCATAGTACTATAGAGGTGATTAGGTTTAGTAAAATTGAAAAGTGACACTCATAATAAACTAACAAACTATTAAACCAATTCAAAAATCAATAACTACCACAACTGGTAGTCCCTGTTCGGGCGCCAATTGTAAAGTCATAGATTAGAACGAATGTCAATAACAATAATTATAAACTAAGCCTAACAGTTAGGTAGGGGTCGGAAACCCCCCTCTTTATGTATCGTCTTTAAGACGAGGAATGTGATGACGCTGTTAAAATAACAGGATGTATTCTACGGGTCTTGGAGGATCAACGCTTTGGTCTTCTTCAAGACAGTGTAGCCTGGCTGCCAAATCGTTTACTAGAGATACCATGTGATCCCAAGTGGCAAGAGGAATAGTAATTGTACTTACAGCCATAGTACTATAGAGGTGATGTATTTTTTATTATTTTTTTTTAATATGTTAATATTCGAAATTAATAATCAGTAACTTGGTTATTTAATAATGTCACATAAAAATGGCTTACCATGCAGAGTTTTGTCGATCTTTTTCTCCCTATTCTATGAAGCCAAATTTTTCTTCTTTTTTCGTTCCTTTTGCCCGATGGTCTATTCTATGAAGCCAAATTTTTCTTCTTTTTTCGTTCCTTTTTGCCCGATGGAATGGCAAACGATCGCTCTTTTGATTTCCCTTTACATTCAACTGCACAACAGCCCGTCATATTGACAAAAAATTGCAATAATTACACTTTGTAGACTATATAGAATGCACTAACATATACACATACGGCTTTCTTTGCACTAAAATGGCGGAAAGGAGGTCACGTGATACAGAGCAGCCTATGGGAGCGCTAGATTGTCGGCAAATACACCGGAAAAGTGTGTCGCTACTTTCCCTATCCAGTACTTTATGCAAAGTTATTTTATAGCGCCCCCTATATTTTTTATAAATATAGGGTGAGCTATAAATCATTCCAAGAAAATGTTCGTTATCCGAATTGTTCGTTAACCGATCATCGATTTACCACAGGGTTTCCCTATCCAGTACTTTATGCAAAGTTATTTCATAGCGCCCCCTATATTTTTTAAAAACAATAGTGGCTAAATAATCTTGTAAGGCGCCCCCATACCATAGCGCCCTGATGTTGTGCATCATTTGCATCGTGTCTTGGGCCGGCTCTGATAATTATGCACTCTGCAACATCAGTAATAATGCAATATCAAGATCCACTGCAGTGCTTATGATCCAAGTGTACAATATAGTTGCTGATATGGTTTGAGAAGACTCGGAATTTTGCGATTAAGCGAATTCCAGTCTAGTCGGATCCAAAATAAAATCCAGACAAAACAACTAATTATTTATATGAAAATAAAAATCGTAAATTATTAATAAATAATAAAATTTATTTTTAAATAGTCAATTTTTATTTTTTTCCAGTAAATCGCAAATATTAAATTCTAATTCTAATTGATTTGATAGCAAATTAGCACTGTGCACACAGTAGTAAACATTTTTATTTAAATTAATATTTTTTTTTATATTTTAATATAAAAAAAAAATTAAATTTTTAATTAAAATTCATCTGAAGCAAAAATATTAATATATTAGGATTTATTGAAAGATATAACAAGTTGAAACAATTTATTTCCATTCTTTGAACAATAGCAAACATAATTGAAAGACATTGCCAGATAAATTTATTTCTATTCATTCAATCGACATTAAAATAGTTGACTTTATTATTAAAAGAATTAATTTAAAACACACAAAGGTAATTAAATTTTTGGAAACTATATTGATAAGTCGAAACAAGTTATCTATTAATTATTTAATGTTTAATATTAAAAGAAACGAACTTATGTTAAAAAATCATAGTTAAACTTCTTAAAATTACTTATTTGTTCTCATAAATTAACATATTCTCATTAAAAAATTAATAAATTAATAAACAAAAAAAAGAACTATAAAGACTAATTTAAATTTTTTTTAATCATTTAATCATCCTTATTTTTATTTTAAAACACACAGAAAAATAGCAATTACATAATTATTAAAATTAAATTTTTTCACGTTTAAAATTAACTTATATGTAAATTATAATGTTTTTTTTTTCCCCCTTGTGAAAAATAATTTATTTAGTTTGACAACTTGTTTACTCATTTTGATAAACGAGGTGTATTTTCAATATAAAGAAAACATAGATTGCATATGTATTTTTTTTTTCAAATTTGTAAAATAATTATATATATAAATATATATATTAAAAATAAACATATTAATAATTATCAGGATTAAACGAAATTTTTTTAAACTTTTTTTTTTTAATGTTTACTGGGGTGGAAAAATTGGAGAAACATGTCACGATTTTAAGCACTGCAAGTATTGCTTATGATGTAACGGATTGAATGAACACAATACCATTCAATTCCCAGCGAATGGCTACAGTAGAAATTGCAATAACAGAAGAATGATTTTTTTTTTTATATTATTATGAAGATATATAAAACTTTCGGATCTCGCAAAATGTTTGTCGGATTATGTTTAACTTGGAATTATTAATTAAAATTTTTACCCGTCTCATATTCTAGATTGTACTTATACATTTTAGTTCAAATTTATCTAAACGTGTACGCTAATACTTTTCAAATTTTCAATTTTCGGATATAATTAATATTTTTAAATAAATCTCGCTAAAGAATTTTTAAATTGCTCGAGATTAAATTACTTTATTCTTTTGTAAAGCTTCGAGATCAAAATCTTATCGTAAACAAAAACGATTTTCGTGAAATTAAATAATAATTTAATAAAGTTTTACTGAATAATATATATTTTTTTTAACCTAACATGTTTATAATTGAAAATATATTTTATTTTTTCCTCTCATCTCTCTAATCTTGGCTCGATACTCCATTTTAGTTGTTTACAGCTAACAGTTTCACCTAGTTTGATAAAATTATTCATATATATATATATTTTTTTCTTTTTTAATTCAATAAACATCGAAAAATGCATGTTTTCCTGTGGCTTTGTCCCAAGCGGTTTCGTATAAAAATATTCGATATCTGAATTGATAAAAATATTTTCCTGACGCTTGTATCAAAAAATGAAAAGAAAACAAAATTAAAGATATAAAAATTCAAGAATTAAGAATATTAAACAAGTAAAAAATAAATCACTTCAAATATTATAAAATTAAACAGATAGTTACGTAAAAATTTAACACTATCAAATCTTATTAAGTAACAAATTCTAACGTCTGAAGCAAACATATAAACCTCATTAGAAATGTTTACTCTATCTAGTTTACAAGACGTTTATATGCTTTTTTTTTATTTATAACTTAGCTGTAGGCGCTGAGGATTCTTACTACTATTAACTTGGACAACAATTAGCTGTAGAAAGTGTTTCTGACGAGCAAGCAGCATACAGCGAAGCACTCACTTAAGAAGTAATGTCATAAACTCACCCATAATAGTCATGGTGACATCCCTGCGGGCACTTCTTCCTTTGTTGTCTTCTGCTATACAGGTATATCTTCCTCCGTCGTTTCTTTTCTGTACTTCTTGAATAACCAGCGTGCCATTGTTAAAACTTCTCTGTCTGTGGTTATGTGGAAGTGTTCTGCCGTCTGTTTATTAAATAAAATAAATTCCTGACGATATCATACTTAAAAAAAATAAATAAGACGACTTTTCAAAAATATTTTTATTACTTTTCGTCATTAAACTAGAAAAATTTTATACGCGAAATTATATTGAATAATTTTCGAGTTTAAAAGTTGTTATTTTATGAAAAAGTTAAATTATAGAGTCGTATGGAAATCTATAAAAACTATCTGACTGAAGGAAATTTTTTTTCAATTTTTTTCTTTCAAAATTTACGAACATTTCTTCACAGCAGTGAGGAATAGCAACCATTTATTTTATATAAAAATTTTATAGCTGTCATATATCGTGGGTTATTTAGATGGTAGCGTGATTTAATATACTAACTCTTATATTTTCTTTCTTTACGTATTTTATAGTATTCGTATATTATTACTTTAAACATACAAACATATATGGTATCATATTATAGAAATATTAAAAATTTTATTCAATCTAATATCACTTCAGTCAATACGAAAGGTGCATTAGTAACGTCATTAATATCCATCCCTCGCTATTTAATACTCTTAAAAGTTAAATTTAACATTAGAAAATTAAAATAAGAAAGAAAAGAAACTGAAATTTATTCCAAACATTAATAAAAAAAAAAAACAAAATTCAAACAGCGTATAACTATTTTAATAATTATAAAACACACAGTTCGTCACACCTGTATGTTAATTTTCAACCGGCATTATATTTAGGACATTTCAATAAGCTGATTTTCATTTTATCGGAACGGAAAGAGTCATTTATGAGAAATGACAGTCATAGCTTCAAAGCTCTTTTCCTATATAGGCCGTTCCACGCTTTGTGTGCGTATAATGACGTCACGGGCCATTAGTGAGACTCGAAGTTTATTTAATGATTTGTCTAATGTTCCAACCGTTTTCTGATGATTAGTAATACAAATTAAATTCTTAATGATCATAACATTTCCTTCAGTACGTTTAACCTGTTACTCCCTTGTGATTAATACCGTTAGAAATTTACAACTATTCACAATTACATTTTAAGAACATTGGACTGAGAACCTCAAGAAGAAGATATCATCCTTTAAATGTTAACTGTATAATTAAAATTATGCGCATTTAATAAAAGAGATGCTTTTAATCCTCCTACTGATGACATATTCAGGCATCGTAAAGTATAAAGTATCATCAAAAGTTCGATCTTACCTCTTTCCCAATATATCTTTTCTATGGGATAACCAGAAACTGGACATGAAATTTGAATATTCTGTCCGTCCAGCACCGTGATGTTTCTCATAGGTTTGATGAAAGGGGATCCATAAACATTGAGTTTAGACGAGTATAATTTACTTCCCACGTCATTCTGTGCTATGCATGTATATATACCTCCATCTTCAATCTTCAGAGAACTTATATTGACGTAACTATTGACAGTTCTCTCGTCGCTAACATAATCACCAATACGAATATGATATGCCTCGGGTATGGCAGCGTTATCCACTAACCACGTAACCTGTGGTAACGGATTTCCAGCAGCAGAACATTTTAAAGATATAGAGGTGCCCGGTTGAACGGTTTGCTCTCGGAAGGTGTAAATCAATGTAGGAGCATCTTCTGAAATTTAAAGTTAAACCCTTCTTAAAATTGATTATTATCATGCAGGATAAATCTGGAAAGATTAGTAATTACTCTCAGAACATTACTCTCGGAGGTAACATTACAGACCTCCAATTGTGATTTCTCCAATCGACTGGAACGACTCTAAGTCGTTGCCAACAAAGCATTGATACATTCCTTTATCTTCGCGTTGTACCGGATATATCTGAATTTCTTCACGTGATATAAGCGATATTCTGTTGCTAAGTACGATCGGATAACCATCTTTGTACCAGTTAATAGTATGAATTGGTTGACCTTGTATTTTACAGTTGAGCGAAGCATGTTTTCCTATGTCTACTTTTTGGATTTTTGGTTCTATTCGAGAACTGAGAGGACCTAGAAAATAGAATTCATAAAATCATTTTATAAAATATTTATAAAGAAATAAGAAAATTCGTGATTTGACAAAAGTATGAATAATATATATAAAACAGATGGAAAAGTTCAAAAAATTTAATAAATTTAAAATTTAAGAAAAAAGAATATGTGTATCTTATATGAAATTTTTTAGATTATTTTCTAAAAATGATGATTATTTTTTTTATTGGAGCAGTTGTAGTTTGTTCTCAGTCTATGTAGTTTAAACTTAAAAATTAAAATTATTTGCAACAAATTACATTCATTGTTTTCTTCCCTCAATAAGTTTCTATTATTTTTTTTTTCCTTTCTTTTTTCACAACTTGAGAAATCTCCGCCTCTTCGTTATGTTTGTGTATCTGAAGATATTCTCCAGATTTTCCAACTAATGAAAGGAAGTGTCCTATGACCACTCGAAACGATGAGTGTATTGCCATTTCCTTTTTTCATTCTCTTTCCTTTCTTGCTTCAAATATCACACGACTCATATTTTGTTGCTCAATAATAACAAGAAAGAGTAAATCTAATAAACTTTACTGCAAACAATTTTAATTATTTAATTATTTTTTGACAATCTGCTGCTGTTTTTTATATATTTTTAATATCTTTAAAATACGTCGCTTAAATCTCTGTCTAGAATATCTTGATGTACACTTTCAGAATAAAAGATAGAGATATTTTTATCAAATTAGTCATCTGAAATGTTGCAGTTTTAATATTTTTATGAACTACATTTATTTATGTAATATATTAGATTAAGTTAGCTAATAAAATATGAATATAACGACTGAGAATTTGACATATTCTTTTGTTTATATTATATCTTCTTATACAAATAAAAATAGAAATTCGCTAAAAATTATATATATCTATACAAATTTTACTAGGAATAGGTACAAATATTTTCAGCTTATAGCAGTTTAATAAATAAATATAATTAAAATATGATATACATATACATAAATTATAAATATTCTAATTTTTTTCATTAAATTTTAACGAAACATATATACTATGTAATATATTCTGATCCATTCTAATCGATAAAATTTAAGTTTTCTAAACTTTTAAAATATGATTAGAACTTATAAAACTCTAAACCCTTAATTTATAAATCAATAACAAACGAAATGATGATGATAAAAAAATTAAACAGCAGAAATATCTTTAGTATAAAAAGCGATGTATTGAAAGACAAGCGTACAAAAACTCTACTAGATTAGTCGCACATCACTGAATTCACTTCCGTAGGCGAGAACTTACTCTCCTCTATCTGATAAATATATATATTTTTTAAATCATTCACTTTCCTCTTCGATTTGAAAAGATCAAAAACTCTGACTATCAGTTCTTTGTTGTCAAATGTGCTCTTCAGGATATGTTAATTATACTCCTATCGGTGATTGCAGTATACATTTCTTTCACCGCAACTTTATCTTTGAAAACCAGCAGTCTTATCCATCGACCACTTTGATAATTTGTTTAGGATTAACTATCTTTCACGGACTGAACATAACTCAGAGTAATTTATTATTGAATGAGAGCTTTGGCAGACTGAACTGCTCCGATAAGTTCAGGTGATGGTTTTCAACGTTCACTCATTGCTGCCGTTGTTAGACGGAAGAAAAACATAATTCATGAGTCAGTGGTTTTTGATGGGGTTGTTAAACAATGTAAATATCTTTTATTAACGAATTTCGGCTAATAACCGAAAACTTAATAAAGAAATAATCTCATTAAAATTTTTAAAAGTTTTAAAATATCACTTACTAGAAATTAAAAGCTTTGTTTCAGTTCTTTCTTCTCCTATGCTATTGTTGGCTAAACAGATATATACACCGTTGTCATCGGATATTGCCTGTTGTATAACAAGTATTTCGTTGCCGTGCAATATTCTCTGGCTGGATGTTTGAATCGGAAGTAATCTTACACCGTCTCTTTTCAACCATCGATAGCTTGATTGCGGAAAGCTCTGACTAATACACGGAATGTATACTTTTTCTCCTTCTTTGGCTCTTATTAAAGATTTTGCTTCTGTGATCGTCGGTGGTAATGGACTAAGTGGTTCTAAAAACATGAAAAATCTTTATAAATTTTATTGAATATAATTTAATTTAATTTATACTATAACTTCCCCAATACAAACAAATAAGAATAGTAACTAGTCCTATTTTGTGTATGTGCCATTAAATACAATATTTATGTTTTAAATAAAAAAATTGATTTAATTCGATACATAAATCCATTTGTTAATAACTGTATTCTTGGATTTATAAGTTTGAAATTCAGCAAAAAAGCTATATAAAAGGTACACAACAAAGAAATAACTCCATTTGTTCAGAAAATCTCTCACAAGCTAGAAAAGGTGAACAATGATTGGAGAACAGGGATTTTCTCGAGGTAGCAATAGTTCAATAGAACCGTGATGATTCTTCGATCCGGTAATGTCCCTTTGCCAGTCTGGATGTCTTGCCAACATCCTATTGAATGAAACATTTCCAACATTTCCAGGACCATGTATTTGTCGATAATATTGATACCATCGTCTCTTATCTTTTCGTCTACTCTCGCTACCATTATTGTGGTAAAACGAAATATTTTTATATCATCTTTCAATTGCATTCACATCAGTAGTTTAACATTGATTCTTCCCATAAATATACATTGTTATCTACCGGAAGATGCATTATTCAGAATTTTGTCTTTGACTTGTCACACATAGCTAACTGTGTAAAAGTTACTGATGAAGATAGATGCGTTTTCTAGTAACATCCATAAGAAAATATTATCACGCAACTTTGTTTCTATTTCTTATATATATCTTATATATATTTCTTCCATTTACAATGATTACTTCGTAATTACAGATATAAATCTCTCTAAGACTCGAGTTTGCTCTATTGGAAAAAACATGAACATTGATCTATGGTCTGTTTATTTTTTTTCGAAGGAAATCAAAAAAAAGTTTAACCTGACCATCAATAATATCCACGATATAGATATACGAGTCAAATAATAACATTATTTAATAATATAATGAGAAAAAACATGCATATAAATCATTAAATTATGTTCATGAATTGTAATATCGAGATAATAAATCATAATTTGGGATACTCTTGCAAGAAAGCTCATACATGTTTAATTTAGCAACTTAATGATATTGTCTTTATTAAATATTAAAGAGAAAACAATAAACGTTAAAAATTAATGTAATAAATATTGACTTGAAGGAATCTGATATAAACGAAAAAAAATTTAAATGGTATTTTTTTAAAGTAGTATAGTTACCTCTAACAATTATCTTTCCAGCGTTAGAACTTATTATACTCTGGCTAGTTAGTTGATGAAGAAGTTGACATTTATATCCTCTTATTGCATCAGCTGGATTTATATTACGAATTAGAAGCTCTCCCGTAGGAAGTATGACGTATTTTTCTCCTAAGAAACAACGTAATTGTGTTAGTTCTTATTTAGATCTAAAATTTACATCTGCGTATGTTTCATATATTTTGTATCAAATATATCTTCAACCAAAAAAAGAAACTTTTTTTTGTTGTTGTTAAACTAAAGCTTTTTATGTTTAAAAAAATTACTTCCTAATGCATTAAGGGACTAATAATTTATCTATTAAACGAATTTTACAAAGTTAACTTCCAAAAATTATAAAAAAAAACATGACGTTGACGATGCACAGAAAGTGACAGTATATTATGAGTTACGTTGACAGAATCTAATGCATGAATAGCACTTTATTTACATTTACGTCCTGAGATATTTATGAATAAAAATAACAGTAATGTAACGTAATAACTTAGATCTAACATAATTTAAATATTTTAATAAAAAAATAATAATAATGTCTGCGAAATTTCTTCAGCAATTGCATGTAATAATAATAATAATCTAGAAATATAATATTAAATTTAAAGCTATTGCTTTTAATAGTAATAAAAAAAATTGAATTAAAATCATTTGAAAAATTAATAAGTCGTCTTAATAAAAATAATAATAATAATAATAATAATAATTTTTATGCAGGAAATTAGTTAAATTTCTATATAGATTTTTACAGCCTGATTTCTTTATGTGATCATTAAAATAACATATTTAAAAGTTTTAATTGTCCATTTAATATTAAAATTGCTATACTTTCATCAAATTCGGGAAAAAGACATTCTTCGAATCACGTGTTAATTCTGGCACCATCAACTTAATATATTCGTTTTTGCTAATTTGGCAGTAAAGTAACCGGAGTTAGTAAATTGATAGTGTGAAATAACACGAGTGAAGCAACGTATTCGATTTGCACAAATTAGCACTAACCGAGCACTTTAGTATAGCAATGAGAAAATTTATGAGTTTTCTTCAACGTCCCTACTTTTATTTTCCTTAATCCCACTTCGAGTCTGTGCGAAGGCTTTTTAGTATTTTTATATATTTTATGTACTTCGTCTGAGAACCAAACACATTCTAAGTTTTAGGAGAAGTAGATAAATTGATGGCAACGTTTAGTGCATTAGAAGGAGTAGTGTGTTTGGCTGACTGCATGAGTTCATCTGTATCTGCCAAGTATTCAACAAGAACTGACTCTTTCTGAACTTTACCACTTTGTCTTCTGTCTACTAAACAAAAAATTAAATTGATGTTAAAGGAAATGTTAGCAACTTAACAATAGAAACTCTTATTGGTATGTCAGACTCAATCTAGTGGGATTAAAATTTTATTGTTATAAGATATCATTTGTTACATATAGTATCATTATAATAATCTGCCATTTTGCATTAAAAATTATTTATTATTAACGAATAACAATGTACAAGACGCCTAAGTTGGTTTTTTATTATCTATTGAAACAGAAGATAATTCCATAAAAATAAATTTTTTTAAAATTATATGTTGTAATATAAATGATTAAAAGGGACTTTTAAAATAGTAAATTGGATACTTAAAGTCAAACCCAATTTAGTAAATGAAGAAAATACTTGCCTGTAAGTCCTGGAGAGCCAATAGTAACTCCATCATCTCTCATCCAGAGAGTTACTTTAACGTAGTCTTTAATAGAAGTTGGGTATAGACATCTGATAACGGCCGTGTTTCCTCGAATTACAAAATGGTCCGAAACATGAGAAGCAAATGGCTGAAAAACAACTTTTAGAAATATCCAAAAATTATTAAAAAAAGCCTTTCACCATCATTATATTTTTAATGAATAAAATAATGATAACAATTTTTAAGTTTTGTCATTAATTTTTTTATTTATTTTATTTTTATCAAATTTGCAATTTTCATTAAAATTTTAATTTTTAAATAATGATTTAATCATTTGAGAATTAAAATTAAATTAGAATAATTTAAAATTTTAAGTTTTAATATATAAATATTAATAATGTTTTTGTTATTTACACAAAAATGTAAATATATTTAACTTTTTTTTAATTTTTGTTTTAAATCTTACATTAATAACAAACATATTTTTATAACTTTAATAACTTCATCCTCGAGAGAGGAAAAAATATCATTATATTTTTTTCATGTCTTAAGTTCTGGAAGTGCTAATCATAAGAGTAAGGATTTTTTTTCGTTTGTTTTTAAATTTCTGCAGTTCAATCAGCAACCGAAGGTTTTTTGAAATAAAACAATGAGACCAGATATTCTCTTGTGGATTATAAGACTAGACCGAAGAACAATCAGGCCAAATGTTGTTGAAAGAGCAAACCTCTCTCATAATAACAGTTTTGCGACCATAGATAATAGACAGGTGCTGGTGTAAGAATCGATAGGAGAAAAGCTTTGCTGTATGGAAGTTCTAAAAAAATGCCTAGGCAGGGTAACTGCAACAACCGTTATTTATGAGACTAAACTTACGTTAGCTATGAATTCTTGCGGAAAATAAGTTTGTGGCATGTTTACCATAAACCAAAAATTTCTATGCACCTTATTCTCAGTTTGGAAAACTGTTCGATAAATTGACTTTGCCATAAATGTATGCTATTGAATTTTTTCTTTTTACAATTTTACTGTTGTTTGAATTTTTCTTGATTCATACAGAATATTTAATAAATAGAAATGTATTAATTAAAGACTCATATAAATCATACTTATATATAAAATTTTATAAACTGAATTCGCATTATCATCATTAAATTATTTCTAATCTTTTTATTCCTCTATTAAAATTATATACAAGTCTATAACTGGAATTTATATCTATTACTATCGTATAAGTTCAATTTCTTATTTATATTATTGAAATCATTGACAATTCTAGAGTAAAAATAGATTTCTATTTCATAAGATCAATTTCATTTTGAATTATTTAAAATTATCAATAAATCTGGAATTGAAATTTATGTCAATTTCTTTTAATCAATTTCTTATTTATGTCATTAAAATTATTAACAATTCTAGAACGAATATCGATGTCTATTTCCTAAGGTCAATTTCCTTTTGTATTATTTAAATTCTAGAAAATTCTAGAACAAAATTAAGAAAATATTAAAAGTAATAATCTGAAAAGTTGTCAATACTTAATGATAAATTTAATTTAAAATGTGACGTTTTATTTATTAATTAGAATTATTAGTGAATTTCGAAAATATATATTTACATATTTTTCTCTTATCAAATATTGTGTATTAGATAACATTTTTCTGTGTAAATTATTCACTCAGACGAAAGATTATTTTTCCGAAATTTTCTTTTTGTTTCAAAAAAATGATAATTACATATTAATTAATTTTTAATAAAAATGACTAAAACATTTCTAATATTTAGCAGAAGTAAACAATTTAAATAAACTAATTCTAAAATGTTTGAAAGTATTTATTAAAAATAACAATGTTTTGACATTTTTAAATATTAAATATATTTATTTGTCTTCAAATACCCTATTATCAGATTATAGAATGCAGAATTTAATGCAAGTAATTTCTTTAACATAAAATAGAGAAGGAAAAATAATCGTTTATCGGCATTTATAAAAAAAGAAAAAGAAAAAAGAAAGATTAAAATACCGAAAGAATTAAATTTAGTAATTAAATAGATAAAACTTTTGTCAGAATGCTGCAAAAGTAAATCAGTCATTAACGACTTTAGTCAAATATTATCAGAGAAAAAATCACTTATAACTCATAATATCACAAAGTTAATGGAATTTTAAAAATAAAACAGTAATCTCTTGAAATTTCTTTAAAAAATTTATACGTGAATCCAAACTAATTATATTATAAACTGTGATAATATTAAAATGTAATTTTCTTGTAAATTATAGTTAAAACTAAAACTAACTTATTAAACAAAAATTTCGATTAAATATTAACTTTATTTATATATATTTTTACTTTAATCACTTCTTAGTTTATTCGTGTCGATCGATACTTGATAATATTTTTATTATTATTATTAAAAAAAATTAAAAAAATATTTCCGTTAATTGTATTAATTACAGAAAGATTTTCTCTATTTCCTTATCGGTATTAACACTAATTTCAATTATTTTATAAATTAGTTTAATTAATTAGAACGGAATAAATTTTAAACCAATTAAATGCGGATTTTGCACCTGTAAAGGTTGTTTCACATCAAAGCCGTAAAGTCTTGCTATGATAAGTTTATTAACTACATTCGAACAATGTTTTAATATATGCAATTCTTTTAAAAACAGCCAAAAATGCGAATAAATTTTATTCTAAAGAACTGAAGTAATATTATTACCGCATTAATATACAACCTGTACTTAGTTTAGTATGCAATGTTGTTATTTAAAAGATTTCAGGAAAAAAAAAAAAAAATATCATAAACCTGTTCACATCGTAAAAACTTCGTAAACAAAATTTTCCTAAGATATTAACAATTTTCACATAATATCATGTAAAGCAAGAACGATTTCTTTCCTTGGCTGATACTCTGCATAATAAGGGTAGTTTCATACAAAAATCTAGAGATATTCTACCAGTCCTTGTTTGTTTACATAACTTTACAAACCTTACTGTATATTTTAAACAGAAACTAATTCTTTGAAATATGGAAATATATACAGATAAAATTATCTTATTTTTTATTTGTTTTATTCACATAAATCATTATTTAATCAACTAAATGTTTCTAGGTTAGGAAACAGTAAATCAAGAGATATTCCAAATATTACCGAAACTCGGAATTGGTAGAACTTTCAATATTTTATTCCAGTACTTTCAATCTATATAAATGTCTCTAATATAATTTTTTTCAATCGGCGACTCTCGGAAATTGGGAATAATAATGATGTGTTTATATCATTTAGTTTCCAAAATTATTATAGTAGTTTATCCCGGTTATAAGATAGAAATGGTCTTCCTGATTCGATTTATCAAGTCTGGTCAAATTTTTTTCGTAAATAAGTATATTCGCTTTGGCGATTTTTAATTTTCGGAATCTATATTTCAGAAAATTTTAACAGTTTACTATATATGTATATCGGATATGTAAATATCTTGAAACTGTCTAAATAAAATTTAAATAATTAAATTTTTTCTAGATTTATTTTACATTTTTAAAGATCATGCACAGAATCATGAATCGTTTCTATACCTTGATAAAATTTCTATTTTTAAAAATTGTTTTGTTCTAAATCTAAAGAATATTTAATTAATCATATACGAATTTCAACTCTAGAATGTTAAGTATGAAATTATTTTTTTTACAATTGTAAAGCATGATTTTAAATATAAAATTATTTTTTTACAATTATAGAGCATGATTTTAAGTATGAAATTATTCTTTACAATTATATACCATGATTTTAAGCATGAAGTTATTTTTTTTTACAATTGTAAAGCATGATTTTTATAATTGTAGAGTATTCTTTTTTAAATATTTTTTCAGTTTTTATCATACTTTTCTACATACTGTATTTAAAGCAGAAATATTTTTAGAAATAAAAATATAAATGAATAATCTATAAATATATTTTACATAAAATTTATGTTCTAAAATACATTTTTACTTCTATTATCCAAGATATACATTTATAAAATATTTAATTATCTTATATTAAAATAAAAATAAGGATGTATATATTTAAACATTTTCAATTTATTTACATTTTAGTTATATTTATATAATATAAAATGAAGCTCTTTCATAATAAACTTTTAAGGTTTCATAACTTTAAAAATTTATTATGAAATAGCTCCATTTTATAACTCAAACAGCTTTTATATTAATACCTAAAATCTGGAAATAATTAATAATTGAATAAATTTACATCAACAATAAACGATATCCTACTACTTTAAAAGTTAAACAAATTATAATTCAACATGCATCGGAAGTGTATCGGATCTTAATTCATTTAACAGATCAACATTAAATGAGAAAATTTATGCAAACAGAAAGGAGGTTCCGATTTTGACACATAATACATGTTAATACGACATCAAATTAAATGCATGCATCATTATTTGTGCAGCATTAATCTCATCATCATTATCTTGGTGTAGTCTTTTATTCCCTTTCGTCAACTATTCTCCGATGATACAGTTGATTGAAATCTTTTATATATATATTTTTTTATATTTATAAATGGAAATATTTTTGGTAGTCTTTCGTATGTTGTTAAAAATTTATAAAAAATGAGAAAATATTTGCTTATCGAGAATTTTCAAGTTTATAAAAACTTTTTATAGTCACATCTTTTATCAGAAATTTTTTTTTGTATAAAATGAAAAAAAAATTATATCTTTACCAGAAAATTTTATAATGAACTCAAAAATATCAACATAATTTTAGTTTATTTTTTATTTGTAAGTTTTGCTTCTTTTCTTTATTAATATCATTAAATATTCAAAACTATTAATTGAACCTTCTTTCGACTGATCTCTTTCTGCCTTGCAATTTTCCAAATATAATATTGATCTTTCTTTTTTATATCGACGAATTAAATATTTCAATATCAAAAATATTCAATGATATGCCAGATTTTAATATATCATGGTTTCGTCTTCAAGAACAGTTAATCTTGTATAAATCATCTCTCTTGATTTATCTACGAGCAGAACAAATCAACTATTGGCATCATCTTTATTTTAATTTCATAAACTAAAGTAAATTTAACTTAATTTTCTTCCCCTTTATTTTATATAAAACTATATAACAACATTTTTGTATTAATTTCAAATTTACTTCGTTAATTCAAAATTTATTTTCAAACTTAAACATGATAATTTATTAAATTTGATTTCTTCGTTTTAAATAGAATCTCTCAAGATGAATCACTCATCTCTTTATTATTTTAAATTTTCATTAATTATAATGCCGAATTTCATTTATAAATGAATATTTTTAATGATTTATTTCTCTCAATACCAATCTGTTCAGCGTTATAATGCTGAACAGAATAGTATTGAACATATCAGTTTAGTTTTCACTATGCAGATGATGTCTTTTTATTTATTTTTTTTTATTAGATATCAGTTTTACTTTTATACTCTTATTTAAACTGCGATCATCATAATTTTAATATCTTCTCTATAATCAATAATATAACCAAAATTGCTATTTATAAATTAATAAAACTTTATTTGATTTCACTGGCTTGATGTTACATGCCTGTAACCAGCTGCATAATATTCTTATAACTATATTCATTTATTTACATTATATTAATCTTTTGTTTGCTTAAATTTCTAATCACTTTGCACATATTATTTCTTACTTTTACTTATTATAATCATTTTTACAAAACAAACATTTTTTTAACAGAAGACTTTTGAATGAAACACTCCATAAATGATTTTTGGTTTAAAAGCATTTTACTTTTTCTTATTATAATCATTTTTACAAAACAAACATTTTTTTTTAACAGAAGACTTTTGAATGAAACACTCCATAAATGATTTTTGGTTTAAAAGCATCAAATACCGACTATTTTTAATAAAATTTAGCTTTCATATCAAGTACGTACTTAAAAAAAATCCAAACTTTTTAATCTTAAACCATCAATAATTTTAATAACACGTAAGAATTATAATAAAAAATTTCTTACTCACTAACGTTACTTATCCTATTCCTTAGAGTTGAATAGAAATTTTTTAGTCGTCAATACCACTTAAAATTTCATCATGGTATTTTTGATTTAGACAATTCGGCTATTTCCTATACTCGCCGACTCAATTAGCTATTTGATACGTTAATATTCATAATTTTTTTTTCCGTTTTTAATATACTATGCTATATTTTTTGACCGATTTTTAATCTTATCATCCACTCGCTCTTCTAATTACATTCATCACAGATTCTTTTGATTTTACTGATTTATAAATATCAAGAGAAAAAGTATTTTAAAACACATTAATTTTAAAAATAAAATATATTTCCAATAATAATTTATGCAGCCTATAACTTAATTTAAATATGTCTAGAAATATTTTTTTCGCAACTTCAATTTAAATTATAATTGCCTATCTTTACTCTCTTGCAACATGTTGGCGAGTAAAGCCGACTCTGAAAATTCTATATTTTTGAAGCTTTCAGTTGACAGTTAATAAAAGAGAGAGCATTCTGTTTTATATTAAGAAATGCTTAACTTTAATGATATGAATAAAAAAAGTTATGAAACAGTTCACTTAATGATTTTAATATTTTTCTTTGTACTTAATGATATATTCAAAATTACTACTTTATAAGTTAATAAATTTCTTTTAATTTTATAATTAAAAATGTTTGTTTGATTTCGTACAAATGATTTTAATATTCTGTAACTTGATTCAGAATTTTATTCATCTTTATTTATTTTTATTTTATGTATTTGCTTAAATTCATAATCGCTTTGTATACGGGTCGTTCCTTATTTTTTTCTTTAATATTTGCACATCTTTATTTTAATCTTAAAAATTCTGTTAATGATTTTTATTTATTTATTCATCTACATGTTTTTTTCTCCATTAAACGTGCATGTGATAAAATCTCGTTTTACAATAAAAAGTCTGATATGAATATTAACTAATTTATCTTCTTCGTAAGAATAATTATCATCTTATAATCGTTATTATTATTATTATTTTTTAATTTTTATTTTGTAGACTAGTTAGACTAGATAGTAATTTTGATAAATTTTTCAAATTCTTTCTTTCGTCAAGATTATAACTAAAATTAGATCTGAGAGTTGAAGGTGAACTGAAAGCAATAACAAGAGGAGAAAGGCAAAACGATGACTGGACAAAATCATTGGAATGGAAGTGAAAAATATTAAAATTGGATTTAAATGCATAATATAGAATGAAAATTATATAGCAGAAAATTACTAAGTTTCGAGAGAAAGTAAAATGAAAAATTATAAAAATTTATTAATGGTTTCTTTAGAAAGATGTTATATGCTTAACTATATTAACAACAAAACTGGCAAAATTTAAAACAGACATTAATATGAATAATTACTTGGACTTACACACTTAACAAATTACACGGTGTTAATATTTTATATTTTGTTTACATCTTCATTAAACATCACACTAAACAAAGAATATTTACAAAGGGAAAAAAATTAAAACAAAAAATCGGATTAAAATTGGTTTTTCTCCTCCGAAAAATATTCATTAATATAGATTAAAAACCATAAAATTGGACTTTTGATATAAATTTCTCTTCCGAAACTGTCAACTAAAATCGCATTAGTTATTATAGAAGATAATTTCTTTATGTAATAAGTAATTATTTAGAAACATTGTAAAAATAGCTGTGTATGTGTGTGACCTGAACCTCTTACATGTTATCCCGATTACACAGCAGTCTGAAGATCATGTAAAGTTGATTATGGAAGATGCTAATTCAGCTATGGTGACATAATGTCACTTAAGATCTATGATGGATCTAGACAGAGATGGATTGTCTTTCAGGCATTACCGGACAGTTAGGCGACGAAAGAAATTTTTACTAGTTTCTCCTTGCTTAACTTATATATATATATATATATATTACGTCTTCTATGATTGTTACCGTACAAACTAATTTACATCGTAATTAAAATTACTGTGAAATGAATAGAGCTGATGTTAATTGTCAAATGTACGGTATAATAGGAGACTATGAATGGTATGTGTTTAGTAGATGTTATCTAAGATTTTAACTAAATCTATTCACGTGAGAATAAGAGCTTTCTAACTAAAATTTAAATCCTTTAAATGAACTGTATCTATCTTCTGTAAAATGTTCTATTAAATTGAATTGTCAGATATTTTTAATCAGTTATCGAATAAAATTATTAAAAAAAAAAAGAATTTATAATCGTACAAATTAATGTCTTCTTAATCGTGTTTATTAATTAAGAAAAATTTTATTTTTTCGGTCTAAATAGAAATTAAATTTTTAAATTTTTAGATTAATATATATAATGAATGATTAATAGGAACTTGCAATCATAATTATTGGACTTATAAATTTCAAATTTGTTACAGTATTGTTTAAAATGGGGGAAAAAAACCTTTTTCTGTCGACAGATGGCGGAATATGTTTTAGGGAGTTAAAAATTATAGGTTTACCTTTTAAATATTTTAATTAGGTTAATATTAAATATATTATTTCTTTAATTAAAAATACTTAGAAGTGAATAAAAACATTACTTGAATTTTTATTAACGATAAGAAAGTCGTCTACAAATTGAATGTTAATCATGGATGCATTATACATCTACAGTGTTAATTCGTTGATTGTGCATCAGATATTTCTTTCAAAATTTTAAAATGAGCAGTAGATTAAATAAATATTGCAATATATTTTCCAGAATTTCATTGCCAGAAGTTGAAGTCTGAAATGAAATGCTAAAATCAGCTTTATATACAAAAAATATATATAATGATATGGTGTCCCGCCATATCGGGATATTTAAAAGTCCCTGATATGGCGGGGCACTATAATATAAGCACAGAGTGAATATAAGTAATTAAATTCCTAATAATTTAAATGATTAGTATATATTTGTACTTTTCTTCAAACAACTGGGTACGTTCCCCGGTGCCTTATACTGAATCCGTGCATAGTCCCGTGATTGTGATCAATTTGTAAATGGACTGTGCATTTAAAGATGATTAAAATACAGTTCGCACTTTATCGTCGGCCGGATGGCCGCGTGATAAAGCTTCGGCTTACCACCCTGGAGGATCCGGGTCCCACACCTCCAATTTTTCAGGAGGGGTCCGGGCCCGGCCGGGACCCACACCTCCAATTTTTGTCACACACCTCCAATTTTTCAGGAGGGGTCCGGGCCCGGCCTGTTGAACCCACATCCTTCCATCTGGTTGACCCCATCATGGGTGCTGGCCAGCCTGTGATGGGAGCATCGCCGCCGCTAGATACAGAATATCCTATGAGGATATGACGGCGTAATAAAACTAACCTAACCTAACTAACCAAAGATTATATCCGGAGCGTAATAAAACTAGCCTAACCGCACTTTATCAAACACTAGCATTTGTTGGCCAGATGGCTGCATCTGGAAGCATGCTATGTTACTACCCTACCGGGTTCAATTCTCGTTCCTATATTTCAGTGTTGGGTGGATACCGCATGGTAAAGCAATCGCTTGCCATTTGGGTTCAAATCTGTCCACATCTCCAGTTTTCAGATAGGATTCAACAAATCAAGCCCAGATTATCTTTCAATCTTCCAGTTGACCTCATGGTTTAGCCAGCCTTTAGTGGGCTGTAAAAGTGACCTCCGGCCAGACACAGTATGACCCATGTGCGATATGGCGACTTAACTGATCCGAACCTAATCCATACCTCCGCGACACATTAACACACGGCCGCGTGTTAACGTGTCGCGCTGGTAAACTCTGGTCCGGCATTTCCTGAAAAGTTTTTCGGTTTCCGTGCCTGGCCCTGTGATCATCGTTTATCATCATATGGTCTCCCTCCATGAATGCGAGTGCAGCCCGTGGTTGGAACTGCTCCGCCCCTTAGTAATCTACTTGGAAAGAGGCGTAAAACAAAAAAAAAAGTTGTAATGCATCCCCAAAGTATTTCATGGGGGGTTAAGCCCAGCTCAAGGAAGTTGGTGCAGCTTATTGAGTCCTATTTTCCACCTGCCGGCTGATCCACTACGAATTTTGGTGGGTCATGGTGGGTACTCGATCCCCTACTTATTATCCATCGGGTTGAAAGTAGCCTTAAACCACAAGAAAAATTAAATATAAGAAAAATAGGCTTACTAGCAATCAGTCATATATTGAAATGAATTATTAAAATATAACAATAATCTCTTTAGTTAGACTATATCAATCGCGTAAAATAGATATCATTCACGTGATACTGCATTTTTATAAATCTCAAAAATGCATTTCCTTGCATTTTTCAGATTTCCAAAAGAGCTAGGTATCTTTTCTCTATCTAGATATAGTAGTAGGCCTATATCAAAGCTGTCTTTCGATATCTTTCTGGATTTTATGCCTTCCCATCTTTATAAATAGTAAACATAATCGGCCGGATTCGCCGCGTGAAAACGCTTCCGCTTTCCACTCTGGAAGATTCAGGTCCCATTCATTGAAAATGTTTATCATAGAATCGGGGCCCGGCCCATCGATCCCTGTCCGCCACAATCCGATTGATTCTTCCGCCAGGGTGAGCAGCATGTGGAAGGGTTTGTTTCCCTATCACTTAGTATTCTTACAGAATGGAAAGTGGCGTCATCTAATGACAAAAAAATAGTGAATACCGGGATTATTTAATCTCGTGCCCGCCGCGGGCCGCCAACATCAGGTTAGCCCATCTGCTTTGGGTTGGCCATCAGGTAAAGAATGGGATTCAATGATTCGAACCCTAAGAGGCCGGATGGCCGAGTGGTAACGCGTTGGCGTACCACGCTGGAGGACCTCGTCCCGGGTCTGGTCCCGGATTTTTTCGGGGTGCTGGGCCCGGCCCGTCTGGTCCCGGATTTTTTCGGGGTGCTGGGCCCGGCCCGGTGATTCCCGTCCTTCACCATCCGGCCCCCCTCCACGGGTGTGGGTGCAGCCCACCGTCCTTCACCATCCGGCCCCCCTACACGGGTGTGGGTGCAGCCCGTGGCCGTTAGCATCCCAGATTTTTTCGGGGTACTGGGCCCGGCCCGGTGATCCCCGTCCTCCTCAACCAGGGTCTGGTCCCGGAATTTTTTCGGGGTACTGGGCCCGGCCCGGCGATCCCCGTCCTTCACCATCCGGCCCCCCTCCACTCGTAATCTCCCTGATTGGAAAGGGGGCGTAAAATATGCCAAAAAATTGGGTGCAGCCCGTCGTTGGAACTGGCCCCGTCCCCTTAGTAATCTCCCTGATTGGATCGTGGTTGGAACTGGCCCCGCCCCCTTAGTAATCTCCTGATTGGAAAGGGGAGTGGTTGGAACTGGCCCCGTCCCCTTAGTAATCTCCCTGATTGGAAAAGGTTGGAACTGGCCCCGCCCCCTTAGTAATCTCCCTGATTGGAAAGGTCGTCCTTCACCATCCGGCCCCCCTCCACGGGTGTGGGTGCAGCCCTTGAAACTGGCCCCGTCCCCTTAGTAATCTCCCTGATTGGAAAGAGGACGTAATATGCAAAAAAAAAATGATTCGAACCCGGACTCTAAAAAGTTCTGGATTTAACACATCTCTAGGCGATAAGCTAAGGTTTCGCCTTTAACGAATTTGTCGCTTTAACTCGGAGGTCTCGGGATCGAATCTATTCCAACACTTTAAAAAATCCAATTTTCGAATTGGTCGTGTAGAAATGCTTCGGCTCTCCACTCTGGAGGACCCAGGTTCAATTGTCGGGTCCCAACTCATGAAAATATCATCGACCTGTCTCCGTAATTCGGCTGACTCCTCGCAGTGGTGGATAGTCTATTGAAGGGCTTGTTGGCGACATCTGTTATCAAAAACAAAATAAATAATAAAATAATTTAAATCAAATTAAAGATATAATTTTAAAAAGAACTGCTTATACATATGGTGCTTTATAACGACAAAAGATTTTACAGTTTCAATTTTTGGCCCTTAAAGTTTTCGGATGTGATATAAAAGCAGCTCTATGATAAATCTGAATTGCTTTTCGGATAACAGATGACATTTTTTCCGATCTGTTAATTACGAAGTAGCTCTACAATATTGAAAAAAAACTGCCCAAGACTGAAAATGTATGCCGGTCAATAGAGGATGATGATAATCAGATTTGACCAGAATTCCCGAATAAAAATTCCAAAGGATGGCACTCAGGCTATCTTTCAATTTCTTTTCTTAGTTGTTTGTCCTTTCCCAACCGGAGATTATTAAGCGCGGCGGGTATTCAAGTATTCACCATGGGTCGCCTATAATCGTGGTGGATCGATCATCCTTCAGTGGAAGGATGGGATTCAACGAACTAGGCCCTGATCTCTTCTAAAACGATATTTGAAATGTGAAACTCTGAAATTGTGATATAGAATTGTGCTATATTTCAATTTTGGAAAATGTGTCATTGCTGATATCGAATATTAATCGGCCAGATACTCGCCTATTTTTTGATACCAGCAATATCATATTTTCCTTTTGAATATTATTATTAGCTACCACAGTTCGCATCAATAAAATGGACGATCAGAATGTAAACATGAGAATAAACTGGCAAGGCCGTCTCGTGATAAAAAATTACAAGAATTGAGATACGGGATTAGATTCCATCACTAAGCTCTGAAATCGAATCTGGTTTCTTTTTTGGAAAATTTTCTTACGTGGGTTTAAATCGGTCTTTTGATAAATCCCACAGAATAGTTGAGACAGAACACTCCCATAGATTCTATTGTATACAAGAAACGAATGAAGCGCTTCTATGGACAGTACTTGAAATAATATGGTGGCTTAATCTAACTAACCAACCAAGCAAACTCATATGTACTGATTTATTAATAAGAAGTAATTAATGCATTTCCACATTGTTAAAAAATCTAAAACATGAATTGTATGTAGAGAAATCAGTTAATTAATTTTGAAAACTTCAAACGTAGAATTTCAATTACTATACCTTCCTTCCGAAATGGTGTTATTAATGCGAAGGAGTGCAAATTTTTATATATATTTAAAAGAATCTTCTGAAAGATTTAATTTTCACTTTGAAAACAGCAGATTCTAAAGGAATTAAATTTTAAATATTAAAAGTGAGTTTTTTGACAAAAGTTTTATAGGATTTCCTATAAGAAACCAATATTTTTAACTATATAAATTTCTTAAAATAGTTAAAATCATAGATAGAAGCGTATAGAGTTCTAGAATATAATTAGAATTAATTTAATATTAATTTAAATATTGAATATTGACCATTAACTTTATCCATTGTAAAATTTGGCATTAATTAAACCATTCCACATAATTTCGTTTATGCATTTCGTTCGAAAATTCTTATCTCAAAACTTTTAACTTTTCTTTTACGAATTAATATTATGCGTTATCTATTATCAGCGGTTCTCTTCATAAATGCATACCACCAAAATCAAAATTCAAAAATTTCATTACCACCAACAAAAGTATGCCTCATATACAAATAAGTCAAGATTTACACGTACCACTAATAATGTCTCGTGTACCACCAGCAGTACCCCTCCCACAAATTGAGAACCGCTGATCTATTTTTATTTCTTTTTTATTTTTCTCTTTTCAACTCATCAAATAACTGCACTAATAATTACTATTTCTTCATTGGAATCTGACCTCATTTTCAAGTAAACAATATCCTTTTACTATTTTCCTTTTTTATCAATAAAACTTGCACACATCCGCTAAAGAACAGATGTTACGTATTGATATTAATGAGAATACTGGCTGAAAACGATGGAAAGAAACAGCGTGGTGTGACGGATCAGAGTATAAATTTCAGTACAATAATTACGTTAATTTGTCATATTTAATATTTTTAGATGCTTTGCTCAGATTTTAAGAATTTATAAATTTCCAAATTTTTTATTTATTAAAGTAATAAACATTAATTATACATCTAATATAAAAACATTATATTTTGTTTTTTCCCCCTTTTTACTCTAAGAAACTAATGGGATTTATTTTTTATCCTATAGTATGTAATAAAAATTCTAGTTATTCTACATAACTTCAAGACAATGAATAAATGGAAAATATACAATATATTATTAAATATTTTATAGAAATCTAGACTTAAACTAGTTTATTTGCATTTAAATATACAAAGCTCTTTTATTATCTGATACATTTTATTATTAGGATGTCTTCTAATTCTTGAAATATTTGCCAAAAGAAAGAGATTTTTAAGATAAATAATAACAATTTTATTTTAATTTATTGAAATTTCGAATAAAATTCTACTGCAATAGTTTTAAACAAGGAGAAAAGTTTTTATATTAAAAAATAAAATCAAATACACTACCTTATAATTTTATATTTACAATAATTTCTTATTTTTTAAAACTTTTATAAATGTTTTTTTAACAAATAAAAACATATATATTTCATTGAAATAAATTTAAACTTCAAATGATTTCTTTTAAAATTTTTAAGAATTATTTTTTCCATTATTGAATGCTTTTAAATAATCCAAAATGTTTTTTATACAATTGAGCATAATTTTTATATTAAATTCAAATTAATTTATTTAACATAAAATTTTTGTGGCCGAAATTTTTTAATAATAATTAAATTTTAATTTGTTTTATAATAATTATTCTGAATTTATCATGCTATTCAGAATGAAATTAAAATTTATAGACAATGAAATTAAATAATTTTATTTATCATATTTAAATTAAAACTATCGTAAAAATAGTTGTAAAACTTTTCAAATTCATTGGCAATATTATGATTTAATAATTTAAAGTTTGCATATCAAAAATATCAATTTCTATCAGTTTGTTCAAAGAATATTATATTGTATTTTGCGAATATCAGAACAGTTGGGCGTAAAATCTTGTTTATCATTTTTTACGATGACATACAAGACAATGTTTAAAAATTCTAAACATTTAAAGCATTAAAAGAATACCATATAAATCTTAGTTACCGACAAGAACAACTAAAACACACTGTATTAATAATCATAATTTACAACAACTGATAAATTCGCATGCAAATCATATGTCGTGATCTATTCGCTTTAATAAATTTATTAAAGTCATAAATGATATTATATTGCATAATATATAGACTACAATTTAATAATTTTCATAAATATATATAATTTAACAATTTTCAATTATTTAAAAATAAATGTTAAAAGATCAAATATATTTTCTATCAGTTTTAAATAGAATTTAAAACAGTAAATTCCTGTTTTTATTATTCAGAAATAAAGTAATATTTAATATATTACTTATAATTCTGAGAAGTAATATATTAAATATTAAACGAAATTGTTAAAAACATTTTATTAATATTGTAATTAAAAGTTAGCTATTTGTTCAATTTAATTTTAATATTCTAAATATAAAAGTATAGCTAATAATATAGGCTTTCTCTTTTTATAGAAGCTATTATAGGCTATTTGTAGTTCATGATGATATTTTTTTTGATATTTTTCGGGTAGCTTTGATTTGTCACTGTTTAAAATAGATCAATTGTATAAAAAAAGAGTTAATATCTGTTTTAAAAATGTTAGTAGAAGTAAAACTAGCCAACAAAATATGCTGTGTTTTTGAAAATGCTAACTATCTACTATGCTATAACAATCTATTCTAATTTATGCTATGATCTATATATTCTGAACTATGCTAACTATAACAATCTATTCGCTTCGACTTGATAATAATCTATAGAAATAAGGTACTGTATTTAAAGCAATAAAATTTATTTATGAATATTGATATCATTTCACTGTGCTTATAAAATATTTTATAAGAAAATGTTACATTTAATTATTAATCTTTCAAGTATTACTTATATTAACACAGAAGTTGAGAGTTATGCCATTGATTTGTAGAAAGAAAAAATAATTTTAAGGTTTAAAAATTTGATAGAAAAACTTATTTTTTTTTCGATATATCATTTTAAATTTACTAAATATTTGTTTTATTAATATAAATATGTGGAATTTTCAATAATTTTTTTTAAATGAAAAGAAAATTTGAACTAAACAAATTTAAATCATTACTCTTTTAAATGTTTAGTTTGAACAGTGCAAAGACTTTTGTTACACTGAAATTTATAATCAAAAATATATCTTCTTACGAAGTTTCATAAACAATTTGCTTGTCAAACTGCATAATATTTATGAATATATTTACAAATCCTGAGTATTTATAATCCCCAGATAAAACATCTGCACTTAATTTCTTTTGATATACGTCGTCACAATATTGTAAACTGATCTAAGAAGTCTGCGTCAAATAAACGTCATAATTCAAATATTCGTTTGATCGACGTGCAGAATATTTTTAACCGATTCTTAATAAGTTATAGGAAATGCTAGAGTAACAGTTTAGAAGAGTCGGAAAAGACAGGATGCGTATCAAATGAAACTTTTAGTGATGTTTTAAGTTCATATCTGTCCCACGTATACGGATGTTTGGTTTGTTCGAAACATAGAGAATTGATCGAGATAATGCTAAAGTGCTTTCTAATCGAACATTCTGTAACCTTGAAAAACTCATTCCCGGGAGAACCGTGACGTATGGTCACGTGACTCTGGCGATTCTCCAACCGAATCTTCGCCGTTGTCCACTTCAGATACTGTAGAGAGAGGCGACGTCTGAGTGCATTGAAGTAGATGTCGCCATAGGTTCGATCCGGGCACGCCTTGGTAACAACTTGGCGTCAGTTTGTTACATATTTTAACCCCCATTTCCGTTCCCCTGCGGGTCCTGGACCCACTTCACTCTAGTTAGAAGCTCGATAATGGTGAGACGGTGCCACTTGGTCTTGTAAGGAACATCGTCGCCAGTCTAACTGGCTAGTGTAGGATCTGGATCGCTGCAAACTGTCGTCTCTTCCTATCTTTTTGTACTCACGTCAAAAAACTAATCTGGCGATGAAACAGACAAATGTCTATCTGCATTCGTTTTGGGATTCTTTCTAGCAAAACACGTGTTTACTAGCATAATTTTTGAAAAATTTTAAGCAAATGTGGTTTATAACTTATCACGAGAGAAACTTAGTTTCTAACTTTGAGGAAAACTTTCCGGAATCTTTTCTATAAACGTATAAGCATATTAAAGAGCGTAAGAATAAAAAATATTACACTATAGAATTTTTTTTAATTTATAAATCAATTAGCAATCAATTAGTATGTGCAAAAAGAGAAATAAAGCATATTTTTTTTTTTTACATATCAGAGTAGTTGAGCTTATGAATAGAACTTTAATTTGTGTGATCTAAAGTGTTATAATCATTTTGATAAGATTACATAATAGGACAACCACAGGTATGAGTAATTGTGAATACATAGATCGACCTTCAATTTTTTCACCTTGACCGCATTTAATTCTATTGTAGAACTGATCTGAAAAATTAATTGTTACAATTTTCCAATCAAATCTGAATGCTAGTGAATATGTTATGCAATCTAAGGTGTAGCAAAATACGAAATACAGTACATAATTATAATAACTTTTAGACTATTAAGCTTGCATAGTTTAATATTACATTGACTTATATTTACAAATTACAAATCATCAAGGTATGCCACTTAGATTTATTTTTGGTTAGCTTATCCTATTTACGAAGTGTTATTTAGTAGTTTTGTTTATAAATTAACAGTCCTATTTAACATTTTATCCCATGAATAGAATGGAATGTGTTGTTAGCAATACAGATTTTGTATGATAATTTATAAGTACACTTAAGTTTTGTACAGCATCCTGAATTCATTCTGTAAAAATGTAAACTTTTGTAAATATCCTTCAGACATAGAGGAAGATACTTATTGGAAAGAAGACTCGGCTTTGTTGTGTTGCTTATTGTGTCATTGGCACCAGATGGGAATGTGTGATCATTTCTAAATCGTCCTAACAGCGATCGCTTTGACCTATCTTCAGACTTTTGGTGGATTTTTTTGCTATATAAGGAAACAAAGTCCTTAAGACAATTATTTTATATATTTAAGTGTTATAGACCAAACTGACGCCATGTTACTTACCTACCTCCTTCAGACAAGGGTTGTCCCATAGATGCACTCGACTCACCTCTTGTCTACTCCCCCTTTGATTGACTCCCCTCTTTTGAAAGCGTCAATGACGGGACAAGACGGCGACTAGCACTGTTTTTTCGTCATTTCCTGTCTTCTAGTACGTAAAAGTTGCGTCGTCACAATGCCGGAACTGTTAATTACAATCTTTGGTCAAGGGAGTATAAATAGGAGTCTTAAGAATGAAAGTGAATCTATCGTCCTCAAACACGTTAAGGAAGGTGAGTAAAGTTACTCGATTTAGACACGTGCTTCCCAATATAAAGTCGAATTCTATAGTTTTGTAAAAAACATTCTAAAAATATTCTATAGTCTTTAAATCCTATTTTTTATCTTTAGATTTTAAGTTTAATTAATTATATAGATTTAATTATTAAAATAATGAGTAACAAAATTCATCATAAATATTTAATATGTCGTGATTTAAAACAAATTAAATATTAATCCTCTGTCAAATTAATAATTATATATAGTCTAATGCTTTTAAATTTTAAAAATTAATTTAAATTTTTATATATTATTATTGCTCACCAACTTTTTAATTATTTCCTAAATTAATTAAAAAAGTCATCATCATAAATTTGTTACTTATTATTTCAAGAATTAAATTTTGTTATGTAATATAAACATTGACTACTTAATTAAATTATTTCAATTGATAATATTGTAAATAGTCTGTTTAATTTATAAACAGCATAAATAAAAAATTATGATATTAACTTTTTAAAATTTTAACATTAAATTAAATAAATTTTATTAATTATGTAAACTTTATTGCATACTAATTGATATAAGTAGGTACCTGTACAGCTTATCTAATCGATAAGATTAAATTAATAATGTCTCTATATATATATATTGAATAATCAGAACGAAATTTAAGACTTAACTGAGCCTTTGGGCGAAAGCAAAATGTGATCCCTCTTTAAAATTATTAGAAGGGGTATTAAACAAAAATAACTTAAAAAATTCGTGCCAAATCTCTATGTTATTGCACCTTAGAATATGCAGGAATTCCCCCTCGTCATAATAAGTGGTGATAGAAGTGGTCCCCAAAATTGTAGGCCTATTTTGCCTATAGTAAAAGGAACAATACAAAATTTTTACCTACAATGTAGTATGACTGAATATGACTTTTTAAATACTGCTGAAGTATTTCATTCTTATTATTTTATAAACATAAGAAAAGGGACAGTGTAAACTACTTGTAAGATCTTAAAATTAATATTTACTCGTATAAAATCTTATAAAATTAAATTTATAAAATTGACCAGCATAAAATTATTCTGTACAGTTTAATCATACAGCTATTATTTATTTATTTATGTTTATTATTATTATTGATAAATATAAAAAATTAAAATTTTATTACTATAAAAAAATAATAATAAAACATTATTTGTAATTGTTCACGAGATAAGATATAATTTATCGCTTTTAAAACAACATAAACACTCACATTTGTTTTGTAACTTTCCAGCAATGCACTTGATAATCAGGGAAAGCGATCCAACCTCCAACTAAAAATATTTATAGCTTTCTGAACAAATTAGCAACTTATTTTTAATGCGCTTATTTATTTATAAATTTCTCTTATTTCAATTTTTCTTTTCATTTTCACTTTTTTTTTAAAAAAAAAAAAAAGTCTTTTTAACATCTTGATATTGAGTGAAGCTTTACTTTTTTTTTTGAAAAATGTTTCTTTTCAGTTGAAATAAATCCTCCATATCTAAATTCTAAAAATAACCTTTATCTGTATCAAAAATAAATCAATTAAATTATGATAATTCATAACTTTATATTGATAAAATATTATCAATCGATATAATAATTGCAATTATAATAATTATATTAATAAAAATCAATAACTTTTTTTAATTTAATAATAAATCTTAGAAGAATTTATAACATATCAGGAATTTATTTATGGATAAGAATATTAAAATATATGCGTATATAAATTTATAAATGCTAGATTATAGCCAGTTCTATATTAGAACATTGTATCTTTCTAAAATTAGAAAAGTTTACTTTTCCAACATTTTGTTTAGTTGTTTACTGTTACGCACTGTTATTTACTTTAATTATTTTTGTTAGGACTTCGAATATTATTTAAAGAAAGTTACATTTGTTTACATTAAAATAATAATGTATATATAATAGATAATTTTGTGCATTAACATGGTTAAAAAGTTTAGGAACTTTTTCCAGTAAAAATCTTAAAATAACAGGTGGATCTTGTACGGTTTTGGAGCGTAAATGTTGTTCAAAATATTTTGGCTAAATTCACGAGGGGGCGCCATTGACCAACCGAAAATTACTATGTACTATTTGTGAGATGCTTCTCTCATTTTGCAAGGTCACATCCAAACTTTATATATAGTGGGACCCAATCTGTACCTGTTTCTGAGAATTGTCAAGAAACATGTATCGACATGCAAAGAAACTTTTAGATACTAGTTGTTGACAAATTTAAATATTTTTAAACTCTCAGTTTTTTTTTTTTTTGCAGATTATAAATTAAGTTTCAATAAACGGAAAATTTTTATATTATATTAGCCTTTCATACAGATTGTAATCTTTTTATTGTTCAATACAAACTTAGCAAAGACTAGAAAATTTTAAAATTATACAAAGAATCATTCGAAATTTTGCGAATGTTAAAGAAATTTTTATATTATTATTATTATTATTCAAGAATTATTTTTAATTTTTAAAAACTACGTATTAATAATAATAAAAATTGTTCTAACATTGACAAAAAAATATTCTGCCAAATAATGAGCATATTCAATCAATAAAAGTTTCATTCTTATTTAATATTTTTTTTATATATATATATAGAGCCGATAGGCATCGTAACCTAACTATTTTTAATGTAACTTTTAGTTTATATTAAAATTTAATCTTGACTAATATATTCATTAATTCATTCAATAAATATACATAAATTTATTAGTGCAATATCAATAAATTTTTGATTATGAAATTAGTATGACAGCCATTTTGCCAGAAATTTTTTGTTTTAAGGGAACTGTATTTGTTTTATATTTTTTAGATATATAGATTTTCTTTTTTAAGATGTTAATTAATAACTTAGGCCTAATTGTTAATATTTTATTTTCAAATTCATGTATACGTTTAAATAATTGTTTTTGAAAAAACAATTTTTTAGAAGTATTAATTTTATGCATCTATAAGATAGATTTAGAAACGAATATCACAGAGTATTGAAATTTTTAGAGAATCTTTCCATTCAAGGTAATTTCGTAAATACTAAGCGGTCTCGATAAAAAAATTGATGGATAGTCGATTCAAGAATACTAATTACTTGAAAAATTAAAATATTTTAATATCTCTAAAGCTGTTTGTCGCACATGAATACATTATAATGATTTGAAAATATTTCTTGCATTATATTTTGCAGCAATTGTTTTATGTATTACGTAACTTTATCCGTTTTTATTGCTGCAATACATCCGTAAAATATCACGAAAATAAAATATTGTAATGCAAAACAAATTTTAGATAATTCTTTTTCCTTCCTAGCTGTTATACAGTATATGATTTGCTCTTTAGAAGCATTTATGTCAGATTCTATGTGCTTTCCGTTAAGATATGCATCATTCAAAACTTTAGATATTTTATAGAATATATGTTCAAAATATATTATCTAAATTAATTATCGCTCTTGAAATATGATATAATTATAATATATATAACAAATATTAGAAATAAAAATAAAAATATAAAAATCTTTATAATAATGAATTTAAAAACTTCAAGAGATATCAAAGTTTTATCTTCAAGTTCTATGTATTTCATAAAATTCTTAATATATGGTGCATATAATGTCAGGAATTATTATTTTGAAATAGCTAAACCATATTAAAGATGAAAACTATCAAATTCATATTTTGATGTTTTAATAAGCATTATCAGAAAGTACTGATGGAAATTTCTAATAGACAATATTCTACAATAAGATATTATGTATTTCTTCTTAAGTTATTATTTTATTAAATTTTTATTATTAGATATATTTTCATATTATTATATTATTTAATATTAAATATTATAGCTTATAAGATGCATATAAACTTATTAAGATGTTTATTCTTATTACATTCCGTTTTTCATAGTCTGCTGGAAATTATCTGTTTGCAGTTTTCGAATATATTTTGAATAATTACAAAAAGCATTTTTAATAATTTAGAATTTAATTTTAATTAAAAAATCTAGAATGTTTATTCTAATGAAATATTTCGTTTAGTTGGATCAGAAACCAATTATTCTATCATTTCTGCTTTAAAATGATCCAAAACAGAATATTTTTTTAATCAAATAT
>AYEL01083960.1:0-15112 GCA_000484575.1 Olivierus martensii
TATTGATAAATATAAAAAATTAAAATTTTAATTTAATGTAACATTCATTTAATAAATTAAAAAATTAAAATTTATGTTTATTTTTTTATAAAATTTTAATTCTTAATTTTTTAATTTAAATTTTAACATTCACTTAAACTTTATTTGAGACTCCAAAATACAAAATCATAATAACTTTTTTACGAATTTAGATTAGTAATATGCAAAAAATTTGTTACAAGAGTCAAAATATTGTTGAATTTTAGAAAATTCTTCAATGATCGCATCCTTTGAAATTGAAAAATGATAAAACACAAAATAAATACTCTATCTAGAATATTCTTCTTTTGACCTTGTTTAAAGAAATTTTTAGAAATTAAGTTTAACTACATACTAAAAAAAAGTAAAGGAATAATGGAATAGAAGTCATTACATTTTATCATCAACTTTCCCTATTCTGGCCTTTGACGTAATCATTTCGAGTGATAAGTTGTGATAAATTTGAAAATAGATAAAAATAAAAAAACGATATAAAGAAATCTTAACATCCTCTTGAAAAATTGTTTTCCTTACTTTTATTTATTTTTCTATGATGAATAATAAAGTTCAAACAAATCGCTTTTTTAAAGAAATTTAAATAATTGCTACTTAAATTTCTCTACAAGTATATTAATCATAAACAAAGATAAGTATCAAATGTACTAAAAACCTACACTTAGGTTTATGATTTTTATAACTACCATAATTTTGCGTGTAGACTTTATACAGTACAATATAATTTAATTCAAAAATAAAAAAATTCTGATAATACTTATAAAATAATGAATAATGAAAATTCCGTACCTATTTCTGTGTAAAGAATATTTGATGACACTTTGAAGAAAACGAATTACTTGGACTACACATTATGAAGTGTCTACCTTTCGTATGTGCGAAATCAATTCGATGTTTCTTCTTTAAAAGAGCATAAGATCTATGTGATGATGTCACCCTGTTTATCTATAGTCTTACCTGTTTGTTAGGACACGTCATGTTGTCCTGTGTCAATGCCAACACCCTGGAGGACGCAATTCCGAATGGTTTAGTCACCGTTGACAGTTTAAACGCACTAATTCCGATTACTTGTATTTCTGTTACTTTTTTAGAAATGAAAATTTTATTAAAGTGTTTGGCACCGTTTCAAAATTAGAAATTACGGGTTTTATAATTTTTCTTACGTCCATAAATATTAAAATATATTTGAAAAAAAAACAATTAACAACAAATTGTGAAATTTTAATGCACAAGTGCATAAAAGTATATATTGTCAAATTGTTATTCAGCATGTGAAAAATATTTGGCATAAATTTTTAACGTAAAAAAAATTGCATTTCTCAAAACAAAATTTTATACTAATGGCGCCTTTTTATGATTAAATTATTAATTAATTTGCTCGATTTTTATATATATTAAGTATTATTATTGCATTTTAATATATTAATGATTTGAACGTCACTTTTAACGGATGACTAAAGAGATTGGCGCTTTGATGTAGATCTTAAAAGACTGCTTGTCTCTTAATACGTCATATACAGATGATAATTTGATTGGTTACTATACATCATCTGTGCTTTAGTACAACAATAGCATGCTGCTAAAAACAGAAGTTGCAGATATAGTTTTTATGGTGCCATGCTAAAAAAAAAGTTTTTAAAAGTATCATGCCTATAAGAATAGACGAACAAAAATAATATCTTGAAATTTCATCCTTCAATTATTAAAATTTATTAATATTTTATCACTTATAACATATTATGCAATTGAAATACATTGCATCGATTCGTATACGGTATATATTAATTTCTTTTAAAAGTTTGCAGTTTAATTTTGTTGGATTAATTGCGATTTTATTTAATCATTAAATTTTATAATTATCGATTTAAGTCTGTATTTTTATTCATAAGATCAAATATAAATAGATCTTGAGAAGAAGAATCATGTTGAAAACTTGCCAAGTTAGGCAAAAATACTGTTAAAAATATGTCTTAAATTAATGGAACCATAAACTGCATTCTACTTTAATATACAGTGAATCTATCTATATTATTAAATGTATAATAATAATATTAAAGATTTTGTAATGCAGACTCTACTTACTACATAGTATATTATTGATTTTATAAAATTGAATTTTTATTAAAGTCTGCACATCGTCAAATAAATTTGAAAATTTTATAAAAATATTATTATTTTTTTTTCCAGGATTTCAAATTTAAGAGAATCGGTATGAATTCAATTCTGGCATTTATTTTGGTTGCTGGTTTTGCTGTAATATCCGAAGCTAATTGGGATGAACTTGATGAATCTAAGCAGTTACCGGAATTACAAATCAATGAAAAAGTAATAAAAAGACAGGAACGTTCGGATCTCAGTGAAAATGAACAAAATATTTTTACGCGATTCGGTAAGAAACCAAAGAAGAAACATTTAGATAGAGACTATTTAATGAAAATTATGGGTAATGGTTACGACACAGAAAGATTATCCGAAGAAGAACCTGCTGTACTATCGGAAATTTCTTCTGTTCCACTTTTGGATCAAATTGACTCTTCATCTAGTTGGACCTTACAGCATGCATATAAAGAACTGATGGAGTTAAATTTTACATTAGATGTTCCGAGACCGGATATAAACATGTCGGAAACTATCGATATGATGCGACAGTGGTTATTTAAAAGGGCAATATGTCCTATCTATTATACGTGGAAGGATATAGGTCCATACTTTTGGCCTCGATGGTTAAAAATAGGAGAATGTGATAGCAATGGAATAGCTTGTTCCTGGCCACCGGGAATGCATTGCATTCCTGCAGAAACTACTACTGTCCAGGTACTTCGCTGGCACTGTTCTAATTTCGGACACCATGGAAAGAAACATCGTTCATCTCTAAAAAAAGCATCTTCGGGTTCGTCGAGAAATCGAAAAAATTGGAGAAAAACAATCGATGGAGATAAAAAATGTCAATGGATAAAAGTTCCATATCCAGTTATCAGCGCTTGTATTTGCCAATGCTGAAAAATTTCAAATAAATTGCTTTATTAATTTTAAATATCCTGTCATAATTATGCACAATATTATGTTACGATAATCATTCTTGTATATCGAAAAATATATGCGATTAAAGCATAAAATTCATTCAAAGTCCTCGTAACATTATTTTATGTTTTCGTATTATTATTATAATTTTTTACGATATTCGAATTTATTCGTAACTCTGTCTTTTATAATTGCATTTTTTTATACGAAATGTATGGTTGTGAGTTATGATTTTACAATTATATACATATTTAACAACGTAATTTTTTTTATAAACTTGTTTATTTGTTTTTTAAAAAATTAGTTGGCATATAACAAGTTAATGAATGAAATTTATATTTGTTGTTATAATAAATTCAGCTTTAATTAAAAAAGTGGTTGTGATTACAGTACAAGGCATAAATTCTTTTTTTAATTTTTTTTTACAAATTGGCTTAAAATATATATGTTGATTATAAACTCCAATAAAAAATATTCTGCTGGACAGATTTTGGATAATTCTTTTTTTATGTTTGTTAAATTTATTGTTATTACATAATAGCTATTTAACTTATATGTCAATCTGTTTCTAAAAATTTTAAATAATTGTTTTTTTATTATTAAAACAATGATTTATCGACTAATTTCAAAATGTATTATTATTATTATTTTTTGAATCTAAATAAATAAAAAATACTTTATAGACTTATCCACGTTTTTTATTCTCCTATAAATTAATATATATTACAAAATTTCGAGTCATTAACAGTAAATGCAGCTAATCTCTTGGTTCTACTACCCTAAATATCATTTTGTAACACTCGCACTAAAGACCGTCTCATGAAGGGTGAAAGTGGTTTATTTTCCCACCTCTTTCCCATTAAAGGCAGACACTTTCGGAAATGGGATAAGGAAGGTATCCATTAATTATAGGAAAGAAGAAAAGGAGTGGGAGTGACAAGGTGTGCCATTCGGGGTGCGTCATGATGTGGGTGAGGTGCTAAGGTATGCGTTCATTTGACGTGATGGTATTTCACTCATAAAATATGAAAAGCCATATTACACAATACAGGAAGTGCTTTCTTGAAGATTATTTAATACAAAGAATCTTCCATAAAGCCGTTTTATAAGACGGTATTTTAGATTAATACATTAAATACATTAAAATATTATATTTACATGTATTTATACCGTAACAATAACATATTTTTCGCATTATTCAAATATTTTTTACATATAGGCCTATATATGTAAATAAATTATATATATATATATAAATTTCATATTTAACATATATTCATAGCTATTAAAAGTTTTTATTTGCTGAAACAGAATTCCTACCGAACATCAATTATATTAAAATAATTCTTCGAACTCTTTCTTTTTAAGTTATAAAATTATATGCTCAAATAAATTTATCCGAAAATGTTATCAAATAAATGATAAAAAATTTTATTTAGATAAATAATGTTTTCTTAAGAAAAGTTAAAAAAAAAAAAATATTATAGCTTATAAGATGCATATAAACTTATTAAGATGTTTATTCTTATTACATTCCGTTTTTCATAGTCTGCTGGAAATTATCTGTTTGCAGTTTTCGAATATATTTTGAATAATTACAAAAAGCATTTTTAATAATTTAGAATTTAATTTTAATTAAAAAATCTAGAATGTTTATTCTAATGAAATATTTCGTTTAGTTGGATCAGAAACCAATTATTCTATCATTTCTGCTTTAAAATGATCCAAAACAGAATATTTTTTTAATCAAATATTAAAAATATATATAATAATTATTCTGAAACAGAATTTTTAACGTAAGATATATTATTGTTGTAAATAACAATGATTATTAGTTGAGTTAACAAAAATAAAATAATTTAATGCAGTGATCTATTATAGTCATGCTTAAATATATTTAAATATTCAAAAATTAAAAAAAAAAAAATATGATAGATTAACTCAAAAGTTTTATGTTAATGTTGAATATGATACTATATAAAAAATGAGAAAGATTAATTATTATTGACTGACATTAATCCGAAATAATTGATTAAATACTTGTCATAAAAGCCGCTTCACACAAAGTGATTTTCTGAAAAACTAATCATGAATACAAACGATATACTTATAAATATCAGCTATAAATTAATCAATTCAATATTTTATGAAAGGAAAAAAAAATATGTAAGGCAACACATAAATCATTTTATTTCTTAACAGACTCTTAAGATATCTTTTATTGAATCCAGCCTAATTTTTTTAATGTTAATAAAACTTAATTTCGTTTTACTTATTTTAAATATAATAAAGCATTTTTATACGGTTTTAATTATAAATTGAAGTTTGAAAACAAAATATACAAGATTTGGTTATTAAATTATACAAAGTTTGTTTAAGGAACAACAAAATTAACTAAAATTTTGCTTGTTTACGAATAAAATTATACTTATTAATATAAGTAACAACCATTTAGATTATTAGATCTCTATCTTTACTGATCTATATAGTACTTGCTTCCTTTCCTTAAAATAAAAGGTGTGAATGCCCTTGAAATTTTTTTAGCTGTTTTAATAGAGCTATTCTTAGAGAACCTTCCTTTCCTTTCAGGCATAATTTAATTCTCCTTTATTGGATTTATGTTCAATTATGGTAATCGCTAAATTACTTCTTTGTAAAGGTAGGTAGTACTGTTTAATGGGCTAATTCTGTAAAAGGACAATGAAACACATGTTATACATTTTTTTAGTTTAACACCTCCTCATTACACCATTTTATTTTCATTATTTTTTAATAACAACCTTCAATTTTATGATATCCAATTTATAATAAAACTGTATTAATAGTTATGTCCTTGTTTAGATTTCGATAATTGCGAATAATTTCATCAGATTGATTTCCTTTACATTTTTTTGATAACCATTGATCAAAATGAATTGTTTGAATATATAAGATTGATATAACTGTTTAAAAAATAGCTTAAAATTTTTTAAATATTAAGAAGCATAAGGATAGTGAAACATATATGAGGCTAATAGTTAATTTTAATAAGTGACCTACTTAAAATTTGTTCATATAAGAAAACTAATATTCAAAATATAAAATTGTTTTAAAAATGCATAATAAAAAAACATCTTAAAAAAGGGATATCCAGATTAATGGATTATAAGTTAAGAAAATAGAACAGAAAATTAAGATCAAGGATTTGTCCTAGTTTCAATAATCTAAAACAATATATCACAATTTGAATTTAGTTCATAAAAACCAAAAAAAGAGCATTAAAATCTCACATATTTTGTTATTTATAAATGTAATTATATTTGAAAGAATATAAATTATTTATTTATCTATTTGAGAATATTATAAACTATTTTCATATATAATCATCATCATCATCATCATTAAAATAGTCATTATACTACTTTGCTGTATAAACTAATATAAACTTATAAAAATGAATAGATCTTTATATATAAGAGATTTTAAACTATAATAGTTATTTAGCTTCGATGTTATTCAGATAGAAATATAGTGTAAATGAAACCTTTCTTGACTCAAAGTCGAGTCATCACTTCCGTAGTAAACGCCTTAGGTTGTTAAACGAAGTCATTACAACTAATGACAAGTAACTATAGCCTTGTGTTGTTTCATAACAACAGACCGCAAATCAATTGATGTCGCCATATCAATTGAAATTACTCTTTCATGTTCATTTGTAGAAGAAAACTTGGTTCACTTGAAATTTCTTCCGTAGTCAGTTATTATGGAAGGCATTGACTCCACCCCTTTGAATTCTGCAACATCTGTGTTTCAAGTTGAATTTACTTCTTCCTATTTCAATCCAACCTACGCTAATTTAGTTTTTCTTACATCTTTTCAGGTTTTCGATTATCTTTAATTCAACTATTCACTTTTCAGAAATATTTAGTTTATCAAATTATAAAACTTTTTGCTTTAGTCTGAAAAAATTTAACACACGCTCGATATTATAAGTTTATATTGTTGAATTCTAAGCAGAACTTTTTTATTTCTTTGAAAATTATAACGTTATGATTATGGAAAAAGAATAACTACTAAATTATTTCATTATTTTTAAAACAAAAAGATATTGAGATAAAATTGCTGACAAGAAATGAAATATTGTAATTTTTTATATCTTAAATGGAAAAAAACAAATACTATACTAAGAGAATTGTAGTAAAGTGGACATTTGAAAAAATTTTAATTTATTAAATAGTATAGCTAAACACATTTTTTAAATATTTTTTAACAGTTTTTTTAAATATTAAATCCTTAGAAATTAAACAATTTTCTTTCCTGTTAAAAAATATCTTAAAAATGAATGATTTCAGATTAATTAAGTAGTTTAATGATTGCAAATATGTTTTATAAAGAAATCATAAATTATTACTTTATATTATCATGATTTATTTTGGAAGAAAACAGATTTTTGAAGTTTAATACTATATAACATAAGCCGTTTACTTATTTAAATATCAATTGATAAGATTAAAAAGAAAAAAAAAATCTGAAATTAAATTTTATTGATAAATTTATATAAAGTTATGGATATAAAGTTAAAATAAAACATAAAATAGAACTATAAAATAATATATGCAACATATTGAAAATCTACAAAGATATTCAAATGAGTTTTAAAAACAAATTTTCATATTTCACAGAAATTTAGAAATTTTATTTGCATAATTATAAAAAGCAATTAAAATTATTATGATTTGATATCAGGTTATCTTTAGAAAGCATCAAAATTTTCCAGAATGCTTCTAGGGATTTTGCTTTATTCCAGATTTTCCTCAATATCATTTATCATTATTTAAAATATAAAAGAAATTATCAACAACTCTTATTCACCGTATTTTAGCTAAATGCCTGATGTATTATTTTTGATTTTATATTCAGAAACGTACAGATTCAAGCTTTGAACGAATGTAAATCCAGTTTTATGCTAATGCACATTTGACTCTAGCACGGCAATGTTTTTTTTTTCTTTTTTATAAAAGCACCACTGTATATGGAGTAAAGAATTTTTTATTAACTTTTTGGAATTCAAAACATTCGTCAATAATTAATATATAATTAAAAACTTTCAATTTATTTCAATGAGTTTATTTTTTAACTCTTTCGTAAATATTATAAAAATAATTTACACAAATTAAGGAAGTTTCTCGTCACAATATGAAAAAGTCGTTTAATATTAACGAGTATCGAATTTAATTTTTAATAAATTTATATGCAAAAAGCCATTATAAATTATAGAATAACTCGATAGATTAGCATTAACCTATTATATAATAAAGTAATCAATTGAGAACCTATTTTACAGTATTTTATCTCTCACTGTATACAAATCCATTAGACTAATAGGACTATATTTATTTTTAGAACAATGTTCAAAATTCAAAGAAAAATCGATATTTTCTAATTGAAATTACTGTATACAAATCCATTAGACTAATAGGACTATTATTTATTTATTTTTAGAACAATGTTCAAAATTCAAAGAAAAATCGATATTTTCTAATTGGAAACAAAAAAAAATGTTATAAAAAAATAAAAAATAAATAAAAAATGTATAAAACAATTAGAAAATACAGGAAAACATTCAGCAAAATATCAGGGAAACATACCAAATTGAGTAAAATTTTTTGATCTGACGAATTTCCATACATTTTAAGATTTCATTTTGCTAATAGATTAAAACCTAGCGATTATATGAATCGCATATATTTTTACACTTTTGAAATAATCACAAACGAAAAATTCAGAGTTTAGTTCAAACCTAGATATTTCATGAAATTTTTTCGATATATATTTTTTCATTTGTTATATATACTGTTCGCCAGATTTCATTACAGTGTAGACAACAGAACTGCATAGAATATTAACGTTTAAATAAAATACTTAAACTTATCAATGAAATAATATTTAAAAGATTTTTCTTTCGCTTTCTATTACAGATTTTTGCGAATTTCGTTATTTTGTTTGAAACTTTCCTTATTATGCAGTAGCTTATTATTAATGTTTTCTTAAACTAAATAAAACTTTCTATTAATCATTACACAATAAATTGCATTAAAACTATTAAGCTACTGTTTTCTTAAACTAAATAAAACTTTCTATTAATCATTACACAATAAATTGCATTAAAACTTTCCCATTTATTAAATATTTCTATTGGTTCATACAAAATACAAATCTAAAACTAACAATAATATATAAATTTAATTAAATTTGCATACATGTTACTTAGGAGTTGATGTATAGCTTTATAAATTATATAGCACTTTGTTCGATAACAGATTATCATAGATTTAGATATCGAAAATAGAATTTCTCTAATGATTTCAAGAATTCTTTATATGTAAACTAATTTTTATTTTAAATGGGAAATTAGTCATTGATTCAGAATTATGACTGTTTAAAAATTATTTGGAATTTAAAAATAAAAGAAATATTTTAAAATTTATTTAATTAATTCATTATAAAGGCCGAAGTAAACTCTTTAATATTATTGATATAATTTGAGAATTTTGATATATAGCAGGATAAAATTTAAAGTTTTATATTAAACTAGAAAAAAACAATAAATAAGTAATAAAATAGTAAACTAATTATATCGTAATTTTTTTTTTATTTATGAAATAAATAATAAATAATTTAAGCTTTCCCCCTATTTCAATGTGATTAGGCTAAATATGCATTTTCAAATAAATTAAAAAAATTCTGAAATATTTAATTAAAATTATATTATTATTATTAGCATGTGTTATTGTTCTGAAATGATCAATTTTCCAACGAAATCTTTTAATACGATTTGATATGAAGCTATGTAACGTTTATCAACGTTTCATTTGTTAAAAATTGTTAATGTTGTTTACCTCTAATGAAACCTGAAAAATTATCCTTGATATTGTTGTATTGCTACTTTTGTTTCCCTGAAGAATATAATCTTTTTCTCTTTAATAAAAATAATTCAGTAGAATGCGTGACTTTTCGATCATCCAGAATATCAGATACCAATCAAAAATATATCGGAATAATAAGCTACTGTTTCATGACAGTAGTTTCGAAGAAGAAAAAAAATATTTTTTTTCTTAAGAAAAGTCTAGTTTATCCAGTTAATGCTTCTCCTGGAAGATGCCTCAGAACATGTTGGATGTAATTACATGCATTGGCTTTAGTTGATAACGGTCATCTTCTGTTGATGAAAAAATCCTTTGTTCTAAGCTTAAACATGAAAGATGGGTTATAATAGATCTTATCTAATTCCATTTATGCAGTTAGTATAATTTATCCATTCCAAACTTATTTAAATATTTGGTTAAATAATTTAAATGGAGCAGCACAAGCAAACACTTTTTTTTATTAAATATTATGTTCTTTATTGCTTTATATGGAATGAATTGAACTTTTTATACTAAGTTGGGGCCAGAAAGTCCCGCCCCATTATAAATATAAAAATCTAATTTGCTGGTAACGACACCAGTTGAAACGGCGATCGAAACTGGATAAATCATTGTATCTCAATCGGCACTGTTGGAATCATTCAATTGAAAAAAAAGCCAAGTAAATTGATGTCAAATATGGCTTTTTTTTAATGTAAAATTCCGATTCTTAATTATATTCCACATACTAAGTAAAAATACAATTAAGAATCACAACGCCATATATTGATTCCGATAAATTAGTTTGGCGATGTATAAGTAATATAGATCACTTAATTTAATATCTGGGAACAAAATCAGGAATTATGGATATAAAACTAGAATAAGTAAATCTGATTTTATTAGATTTTGTAATGTATATGAATATGCCAGATTTCAAGCCGAATCCAGAATTTTCTTTGAATCCAGAATTTTTCCATATACAATAGTTTATAGAAAGTTATATTTATGATGAAATTAAATTTTCCAGCTTTATCCTGCATTGCTAAGTACTCAAATGTTCCATCATCCAAATATATATTAAAGACTAGCAATTTTTCCAAGAAAGTCCTAGAAATCAGTTCTTGTTAATTCTATTTTTTTTACACGTTTTATGGAAAATTTAAACCAAATATAATCATTCTCTTAAGTTCAATGAAATGCAATGTGTGCGAATTTATTGTTTCCCTTAAAAATAATAAGACTAGTTAAAAATTACGAGTAATTGAATCGATCTTTGTATAGTATATTATGATTTTTATTTCAGAGAAAACCCACCCTATAAAATATTAACGAGGTGAGATAAAATATTTCAGCAATTTAAAACAAGCAATTATTTAGGTCTACTAGTTTTTCAAAAATAATAAACTTAATTTTTTTATATTGTATCTAGCAGAAAAATTAATATAGAGTAATGCATAAATTTTCTCTGGTTTTCCGAAATATTTTTTTTTTTCGAATTTTGTAGACAATTCAAATCATATTTTGTCATAAGTAATAGGCTATATTTTGTCTTTAGTTTTTCAATCTGTAGTTTTATGTTTAATGTAAATTATGCAGTTTTTAATCTGTAGTTTATATTTAATGTGGATTGTGTAGTTTATAATCTATAGTTTATATTTAATGTAATTTATGTAGTAATTTTAATAAGTAGCTTATATCAGAGATATTTAATATTTTGTACAATATTTTAAATTTAATCTGAAAAATTAACTAAATTTATAACTTATTCTAAAATAAAATATGAATTTTTATCTGATGTAAGTACAATAATACTCTTATATTTGTATTAAATTAAACCTTCTTTAAATTAGTTTAAATAAAACTTACATATTTCTGACTAATTTTTATTTGAATTTTATACATTAAAAAATCAATTTTATTTTATATAAGAAAGGCAAGTAAGAAAGGTTGTTTTTATCTTTTTTGAAGGTTTCAATCTTCAAATTATAAATTAATATAAAATTTTAGCCACAAATATTTTAAACTGTTGTAAAAATAGCCTAATCAAGACTTAGGCCCTAATTTAAAAAGTTTTAATAATTAATTAAATTTCCAATTTAAACAAAATTATTAAAAACCATTTATAGACATTGTATATTTTATCTAAGGTTTAGAATTAATAATTCAATATTATTCTGAAAAATATTTCTTCCTCCTCATTCATCAATTGGCCGATGTACTTAGAAAATCACGGATAATTAATCATAAACTAACAATATGTTAGATAATATTCTACATTACTTAATCTCTAGGTTATATAGAAAAAATATACGATTAATTAATGAAGTAATATTTCATTTTATTCGTATTGTTATTAAAGAAAGTTATCATATTTATCAGACGTAGAAAATGTTTGAATGTTAGCGTAAGTAATAGAAAATATGGAAAATTCCCCAATGAAAAACTTTGTATAAAATAAATATATACATATTATTAGAAACATTAAAGCTGAAATTTATTGTATTATTTGGAATTTAGATAAAAATATCCGGAGTCCTTAAATAAATCAAACAAAATTACTCCAAGTACAGCAACTGGTTTGTTCCACATTTCCACTTATTTCTATATTTTTATATTTAATTATCTTAAAATGCAATCATAATATTTATATAAGATAAACAAATTATATCCTTAAGGTTATAAATATATAATATATTAATAAATATAAATTTATATTTAAAAAAAAAGCTAATAGGATGAGAAAACATTTTTAATCCGATTAGATTAAACATGTCAGACAGAATGTCGATAGCCTTTTAATGTTTTCTTGTAGTCATTTTGTAAGATTATATTGTTGAGATTCTGCTTAGTAGAAGAGTGAAATGAGATGGGAGAGCTAGAAAATCAGCTTCTCTAACGCCTTGTAACCACGTAAGTTCGCGTGCCAAAAACAAGCCATGTTAATTATTATTACAGACTAGAAGTCGAAGAGAACAGACGAAAGTGGTTTGCTGTAGACATCGTAACGATAACAGGATTGTTGAACGAAAACATCAAGGTAAGTTGATATTTACTTCAAATAAAAATTGCTCTAGAATTTACCTTAGTTAAGTCTATTACACATAATTCATGCAATGTGCAGTTCGTCTCAAATATATATCTTATTTTATATATTAATTATGTTAGCGATAGCATGAATCACGTGATGCAATCTATCCAACTCTGTCGCATTTAAAAAGCAGGTGTTGATACCCATACAGATGTCACATTGTCTTAAGCAAAAGGCCGATAAAACAAAGTCTTTCGAGTATAATATATAATCCGTAATTAATTAAAAAATAATACAATAATTCTTATACGTTTGATAATGTTTATGATACTAACAATGATGTAATGATAAAGTTCGATGGATAAAGAAGTTAATTATTTTTTTCGGTACAGATCTAATGGTTTTATAATGATGTAAGTTTAGGTTACGATCCTGTCTTTTAAATGAGAATTGTAAGTTAGATTAAAAAAGAAAAAAAATATATTATCTAGCAATCAGAAGGAATTGAATAAATAAAATTATAAATATCTTGTTATATTATCAGTAAGTATAAATACGTTTAGTCTATTTATTTCCAGGTGTTTTTGTGGAATTAATAGTGAATATAAATAATTGTTTCTTCTATTTAACATAGATAGAACATATAGATTAAACATGTCCATTATTTTTGAAATTATAAATAGGACTATCAGAAAGCAACGTAAAATATTAAAATTGTTTGAAAACTGAATTTAGATTATTTTTTAAACATTATAAATATAAATTACAAAACATAAAAAACAAGTATTAAGTATATCTTTTATATTATTTATTTAAAGTTGTTAAAGTTAGCTTTAAGTCCAACAATATTTATTAATAAAATTTAAAAAGTATAAATTATTATTTGATAATAAAATTTTCACAAAACCGCTCTTCCGATCTTAATATTTGATAATAAAATTTTCACAAAAATTTATATGCGATTGATAGTTTAAATACAAGACAGATATAATAATATAAATAAAAATATAAATGTATCCATGTTACTTTTTAAGCTTGTCTATAAAAAAAAAAATAAGATTGTTAAATCAAATCAATAATTTTTAAGACTTAAATATTACATTGTAACATTCAAAAACATTGCACAGATTAATAATAATAAACCCAGTAAAACAGATGATATGCAGCTAAAAGTTCACAACAATTTTATTCTAATTAATTCAATATTATTTAAATTATACATATTATATTTGATACTGCATTAAAGTAAAAAAAAAAAAATATTTTAATAAATTTATGGCATGTATTTAGAAAAGAAATTCCTAATACATTTGCAATAGTAGTTAGGCCTCTCTTCCAATTAACAGCGGCAAAACTGTGCAGAGACGTAATACGTCATCTAATAGCCTAGACTAGCAGCATTCTAGATGGCAAAAAGAGATGTATTTTTCGACAAGAATCCAGACAACTGGCCCAAGGCACTGCTAATCATTACAGTAAGTTCAAAATGTCGTTAAAGTTTGTAATCTGCAATGCAATACGTCTCGATATCTTTAATAATTATAAATAGCATTTTATTTTTTGTACAGTTTGCACAATTTTGTCAAAATCAATATCTTTTGTGAAATATAAAATAAATATATGTTATTTATATTAATCAGTATAATTATGTTTTTCAAAATGAAAACAATGGCTTAAAATAGCCTTATAGTTTAGCAATTTTTCTTAAATAATTCAAGTATCATATAGAATAAATTATATATTTCAAAATGTTTATATGATACATACTCATTACTTAAAACGTTTTTGATTCATTTAAATATTTCTGAAATTAAAACATAATTTTGAAGTATCATTAAGTGTTTACAAAATATTTTTAGACTGTTTATGAGCCTTACATTACAAAGAATATTAGTACTCATGTTATTATATGGTATACATGTTGAATTATCCAATGACAAACGAAATATTGACTATTAAAATTTAATATGCTATTATTAGATTTTGTTTCATCAATAGTACTTAAAGTAATTTTACTTAAAGTCTAAACACTTTTCATTCGAATAAAAATTTAATATGAGTCTATGTTATAAATGTAATTGGTATGAAAAGTTTTAAAATGATAAAATATTAGCTTCGATTTATTTACATTATCATGTTCATA
>AYEL01083963.1:0-20123 GCA_000484575.1 Olivierus martensii
TATAGTAATATATATATACAATAGTATATATAAGAATGTATAATGTATTTAGTTGAGCAAATCGTTATGTATACCTTAGACCTCAAATCAATCATTCAATAGAATGAGTGAAAGCTGTGACGTGCGTTTCTATTCACAGCTTTCATTCAACGTAAAATTTGTTCTGTTATAAGGGAAATATAGAATGTTTTGGGGAATTCTATATTTTCGATTTTTGTTTCACATTTTACATTATCAGAAATATTTAGTTAAATACTATATAAGAAAATAAATGAAAAGGAAGAAATAAAACAAAAAAAAAGGGTAAAGATTTACATATCCTGTGTGACGGCTACCTGTTGTCTATTTAGCAGGCTTTTTAATGTATATATACAGAATCTTTAAATTAAAGATTTGTGTTAGTCAATCTCTATATCATGGTCTGGAGGATCAATGTATTGTGTACACTTAAAAAGCTTACAATATAGTCAGTATATAGCCAGTACACAGAGAAGGTAGAAAAAAAGCATAAAAGAATAAAATATTCTAACATATAGTAATACTAAGAAAATGACAACTGGGTAGATATCAGATGGAGTCCAAAATGATATATACTGTAATGGACATTTATTTCTTTTAATAATTCTTTTTACAAAGTTTTCAAAGTTAATTTATACTTTTTTTGAACTGAATTATCAGAATATCAAATCAAAATCAGAAAATAATTACATTTTAAATAATAATTCTTATAACTTTAATATTTTACCAAAAAGACTATCAATGTCCAGACATTTATTACTATCAAAGGAAAATATTAAAGAAAAAGAAATTAAATATATTTATTTATAAGCTAAAATAAATTTAAAATTTTATCAATAAAATTCTGTTTTTAAAATGATTTATTAGTGTTAAAATAATAAACATTAAAATTCTTATTGAAAATTTAGTTTTTTTTATTATTATGTTAATATCTTCATTTATATTGATTAAATAAAAGATTTTGATTCTGTATTTAGTGTAATATTGGGAGGAACAAAAATGAAATATAATTAGAATGAATTATATTTTTGATAATAGATTGATAGGTATTTGAAAATATTTAAAATACTTATTGATAAAACTTTAATTCCATATCAAATAAAATATGATTAAATAAAGAAAACTTCAGATTTTTATAGTTTGAAATTTCAAGAACACAGTAATGAATATTGAGATAATTACCATTACCACTTTTAACTGCAATAATCCAAGAATTTTTATCAGTTTTATTTAATTGAAATTTGTATTATTTCATTGTAGAAAGATTTGTTCCTGCTGTCATATTACAATTATATGTTGAATATATTTGCAGTAGTTTTTTAATTTCATGGAATATTTAATTAAATAATACAATATATTATGTATACAGCATCAACAAACCAGATATGTTGTTATCCTGATTTTTATAACATGCTTAACCAATTATTCATTAGAAATTGTCTGTAGTTTGTCGTGCTTCTAATAAAATAATCTGAAAGCAAAAAAATCATCTGGATGATGAAAGTAATCAAAAATGAGATTCAGAAAATTTTCTAATAAAATTGAGTTAAATTAATAATAGGGTATGAGTTTTCATAGAATTTCTTAATGAAATTTCAGTTTTAGTCAATCAAGGGATAATTATTTTACTGAGAGAAATTCAATGTCATTTCATTAATCTTTGGTCAAGAAAAAAAATATTAGAACACAAATAAATAAAAAATTTAATAATATAGATAATACTGATAAAAAAATAAAATAAAAAATATTATTATAGAGCCATTATTTAAAAGCTATAAAAAGACAATGTATGCCAAACTAATGTTAAGCATTTTTATTGATAAACATATTTTCAAAGGTAAAGCAGTATTAATCATTTCAAAAAATGATGATGATAACGTTTGAACTGATCATCAATAACAAATTGTTAACAATAATTTAATGATGTTAAAACCAGAGGCAGATTGAAGATTCTGGTTTGCTTGAGGGATTTTTTTTCAATAAAGTAGCACGGATTATAAAATTTTATTTATTTGATTATTTTTATATGTATTTTAAAAATTTCTGGTGTACTGTATTTGTCAGCTTATAAGGTGCACTTTTTTCTATTATAAATATCTTAAAAAACTACCCGAAAGTGATTATACAGCATATGCAAAAGTTTGGCAAGCAACAAAATGTATTTAAAGGATAACTTATCTCATTATATGGATATTACAATGAATAATCAATTCTTCTTTCTATAATTACTAAACTGTTTTTGGAGTAACAATTGAGTTTCAGTTATATATTTAAGCTAATCAATGATTATGATCATATGGAAGATGTCTAATGAATATGAATTTGAATAATATTAAAATAACAAGATTAATAATCATGTATTATACTTTTATTTATTGACTTTTGGGTTTTATTTTCCATTATGTTAACAATAAATTTTTTTTTTAATATACTGTTTCAATTTCTATTTGCAGCACTTAAGTAGGATATGAAAAAGCTTTATTGCAGATTATTATATAAACATAGAAATGTTTTTAGTCTGTTCGACCCTCATCAGTTGTACATGTATTACATACATATACTATGTAATATATATATACACCTGATGAGGGTTGAACAAACTGAAAACATTTCTATATTTATATAATAACTGTAATAAAATTTTTTTGTGCTAGAACTGTAATAAAGCTACCTAAGTGCTAGAAATACAAATTGTATCATTGAAAGATAGTGAACTTTCAGATGTTAATATACACTTCTGTTTCCAACTGTTTCCAAGAACTTCTTACAGATATATATTTTCTCTTGATTCATTAGCATAAAAGTTTTCAAATTTGACACTTGAGCACTGCAGACTAATAAACAGATTATTTAATGTTTGGCTACAATAATAGTTTTGTAAATTATATTTTTTATGAAATAGAAAATAATAATAAATGTAGAAATATTGTATCAATGAATATAGTGGTCCACTATTCTATTAACCATTGAAGATTCCTTTAATCACCCAGTAGGTCAATTCAATCCTAGGCATATCAACAATATGCTTACTAGTATATCTGTACTGGCAAAGTGGGAAACTAATGCATTGCATAGAATGCCTAAAATTTCAAGACAATGTATAAAATACTAGTAAATTCATTTGCAAATATTTCCTAGGTATTTTGTAGATTACAGATGTTTGTTTTAGACAATGTATGAAACTGCAAAACTACAACAAAGAGGGTACCTTGTTATTGTTGGCTGAAGTTTAGTTGTTATTAGTTGTTTATTGTCAAACATTTATTTCTTTAGCTGCTCCAATTGCCACATCTTGTACTGAAGTACCATATTTGGTATATTTTGCACTATAAAAGTACAAAAATAAATTTTAATGTAAAGTAATCATTTTTGTTACTTTTTAAAAGAAAAATTAGACACATACTTGCAACCTTTCATGTCATGCCCAATAGATATTTTGACAAAATAGAATACCTAGGAAATATTTGCAAATTACAGCAATACCTCGCATAGTCCAGGTTTCACTATAGTCCGGATTGTAATTGTTAATAAAAAATTTTTAATTTGCTTTATTTTTTTAGAATAAATATGAAATGTAAGTGTGCTTGCTACTTACTATCTATATATGACTGGAATAGCCACTATGATGAGCTGAGACAAGCATGCAGCTGCTTCAGTGTTGCCAAATTTGTCTGAACAATGTGCCTGCCTCAAGTACAATGTCGTCAGTTGTTTACCACAAATGCTTAATAGAATCATTGAATGGAACGAATACTGGGCATATCAGCGTTTACGACTCATCAGCCCATGGCAGCCCAGTTCAAGTGGGAATCCGCCTTTACACAGAACACCGCTCTTCAGTTTGTAATGGCGCCGAGCGGCAGACTTGGAGAAAGCGAATGCGTTCACCTGCTGGGCGAGCCCTCTTTATCTATTCGTCTTTATGGGCTCGGATCCATTTTCTGTCCCCTTCTGGCAATTGTAATTCTTTATAAAAGATTTTAATGTTTAATAACGATATTAATGTAAGAATTTATGATTTTAAAAAAAACATATGAGCAAAATTTCTTGGAACCAATTATAATTTTTCCCGTAGGTTACGTACCTCGAATAGTCTGGTTTCAATTAGTCCGGGAAGAAAGAGGAACCAATTAACTGGACTATGTGAGGTATTGCTGTAATTTATTTATTGATATTTTGGCAAAATATCAGTTGGGCATGGCACGAAAGGTATTAAAACAGCTTTATGCTGATTGCAATTTTCTATATGCAAGAAGACTTTAAGTGAGTTCAGAAAATGCACTGAGAAGTCTCTGCTGGAAAAGTTAAAGAATGATGTCACATCATGAGACAGTGTGATTTGGTGTATTGGAGTCCAGCTGTTCAATAAATCATGTCTCGCAATCTCCATAAGTGGTGATGTCATTCTCTAGCTTCTCCAGTGAAGACTTCTCAAGAATTTTCTGAACTCACTCTTTATTAACATTGGAAGATAACTTGATGGATAAACAAATCTCACTCAAGTCAGCTGCAACACAACAGTTCATGAGAACTGTCAAGGATTTGATAAGTTCATGTGTAAGGGTAGAACTTCATATTCAGCATTCATCAACTACTGAACGAGCAAACAAGTCATTTTTACATAATGCATTGCTCTTTTTCATGCAAAATTGATGTACTTAAAAAGAATATTAACATACTGATCTAAATTGTTTTATATTTATAGTATTTATAATCAGTGCAATTATATTATGCTACGAAGTATCATATTTGGCATTTGTGATTCAAGGAATGCCACACATGTATTTCTGCTTTTAGACAGAGTGTCAAATTAAACAATATTGTGCTAATAAAAATGGCAACTTATAAAACAATTTACATCAGTATGTTAATATTATGTATATATAATATACTAACATATATATTATGTATATTATAACATACTGATCTAAATTGTTATAAAACAATTTACATCAGTATGTTAATATTCTTTTTAAGTACATCAATTTTGCACGAAAAAGAGCAATGCATTATGTAAAAATGACTTGTTTGCTTGCTCAGTAGTTGATGAATGCTGAATATGAAGTTCTACCCTTACACATGAACTTATCAAATCCTTGACAGTTCTCATGAACTGTTGTGTTGCAGCTGACTTGAGTGAGATTTGTTTATCCATCAAGTTATCTTCCAATGTTAATAAAGAGTGAGTTCAGAAAATTCTTGAGAAGTCTTCACTGGAGAAGCTAGAGAATGACATCACCACTTATGGAGATTGCGAGACATGATTTATTGAACAGCTGGACTCCAATACACCAAATCACACTGTCTCATGATGTGACATCATTCTTTAACTTTTCCAGCAGAGACTTCTCAGTGCATTTTCAGAACTCACCCAAAGTCTTCTTGCACATAGAAAATTGCAATCAGCATAAAGCTGTTTTAATACCTTTCGTGCCATGCCCAACTGATATTTTGCCAAAATATCAATAAATAAATTAAATATTTTTACTAACTTCAATAAAATGTGTTTCCTAAACTGCTAGTACTGCTTACTGAGTTAGAACTATATTTAAACTGGTGATAAACAGTTTTGAACTTCTAGAAATATTTTTAGAATTTTGTCGAGTTTTATTTAAACAAATAGGATTTTAGCAAATAAGAATTAGTCAAGCATAATCCTAATTGCAGCCAGCCAACTAAAAATAATAATAACCTAAGTGATTTGCAAGTGTTTTGTAAATAATAATGTCATGTGATATTTTAAACATAATTTCATGTGATTCCAAAAATATTTTTAAGCTTTGATTATTCTTTCAAAAATATGGGCTTCAAAATATAGAGAGTGTGTTATATTGGTCTAGAGGACAAGGGAATAATTAGGTACTGTATATGCAAAAATCTCAATGTCAAGTACTTGGTAATAATTAATAAAACATTAAAATTTCTCTTATTGTTATTTAGTAGTAATAAATGTAAATATAACTATTAATGGAATAGTCTTTAATAAAAGGTAAAATTTAATAAAAAAAAAATTCAAAGGTTAAAACTGACTAATGTTTTTGATACCATATTTTGTTCAAAATAGGAAAAATAGCAAGACACATTTTAGTACTTTTTTATTTCTATATTAAATGCTTAATTATTTCAAACTTTATGAATTAATGACTACTGAATTTATAATTTTTAAGATATGCCTCAAGGAGGAAGAAAAGTAGCTTTTAGTGGAAAGAAGAAGAAAATTCAATTACAGAAGAAAAGAGAAAGAAAGAAAAATGAAAGTGAAACAGGTGAAAGGAAAATACCAACAAAAATACCTTAATTTGATAACAAAAATATCTTATGATTAAAGCAATTTCTGTTTTTTTTTTTTGCAGACACTCCTATCCTTGTTAAAAATATTGAAAGTACTTCTAGTGATCAAAATGTCTTAGAAAAGACAAGTTTTATAAAAACAGAAATATCAAAAATAAATGAACAACCAAAACATGAACTCAGACAAAATGTTAACAGGTATTTTTAATTAATAATATAGTAATTGAGTATTATCTTGCTTATATCTTAGAGTCCTGTTGATTCATCTCCTCCTCCTTCATTCCTCTAAACCAGGAATAGTAGTATTTATCCTTTTAAAAGAGGATGTTTGATGGTATCTTCTATCATGCTTCAACAAGGAACTAGAATATTGTAAAAAGTTCCCTGTCTATGGATACCTTTGTTATTTTAAACTCCTCTTTTTCTTTGCTGGAAATGACTGATTTTGTGAATATTAAAAGGAAGTTACAATAAGAGAATTATCTTGCTTTAGTTTCCTTTAAATTATTAATTTCAATAATTATAAATTACATCAATAACAATAACCAATATAATTGTTTTATTAAGGACTTGCTGGTCTCCGCACTTAATCTTTATTTAATTTTACTATAATCAAATTTCGTTATTGAGAACAGAACTCCTCTTTTTAATATAAAAAATTGATTTTAAATTCTTACATGGAAATTTTAAATTCTTACTTTACTATACACAAATGAAAATTTTAAAGTTTTCACCTTTCCTACTTACACAGTTAATTTATTTTGAAAATTTCCATGTAAGCAAAAATTTTATAAGTAACAATGCTTAAATTCAATATATGTGAATACATATAGTTGATAAATAGAATGGCTAGATGAAAATAATGAGCACAATAAATTTTTTTTTCAAATTTTTATAGATATGCAATATAGAAAAAAACTTAATATATCCACTTATCTCTGAAATCATAGAATTGTAAACTGCATTTATTAGGAACTTATTGTATTCGAAATAAAATTTTTAAAATAATAATAAATTTTTATATTTATTTACTTGTTTACAGATATAAGTTACATTTTAAGAAAGAATCAAATGAAGAAATACAAAAAAGAAAAGAAGAAGCTAGAATTCCATTTAAATTATTGCCTGAAGTAATATTAAATAATTTTTAAATAAAAAAGTTCTAAATATATGAATCATAAATGTAAATTAAGAATAATTATTGCCAATTTTTAGATATTATATCAATATTCTTAATATTTTAAATAATTTTCTGAAACATATACAAATTATCTACTAAAATTTTTTAATTTAAATTCTTCAAAAGCAAATATAGATTAATTATAACTTATCTATATTTGTTTATAGGATAATTATTAACAATATATTATTACACTATTATTATTTTTTAAATATGAGTTCTATAATTTTATGTTACAGATAATTATTTGCATTATTATATTGGACAATGTTATATCATGTTATGAAGGTAGTTATGTCAATAACTTTTAGCCACTTTTCCAACAAAGTGGTCCTATATATGTATATCTTTTCTTCTGCATGTCTCTTTCTCTGCAAAATATCTTAAGAATTAAACCTCCAATCTCTTAAAATATGAATCATATTTTAAGAGATTGGATTAATCAAGTCATAAGCCAATTAATAAGGAAGAGCCTATTTTGTCTTATTAAAAGTGTAAGTATTCAAACCATTCAAAGCTTTAAAAGTTCAGTATCTTTGAAATTACAAGATGTTTCTATTAAATAACTGATAAGCATTATAAATAAAATTTATTAAAATATCATACATTTCAACTTTTATCCCCTTCAATATACTCCCCTTCTCTATCCATTTCTCTTAGGCTTTTAAACAGTTCTGCTGTTTTTGTTTTGACTGACTCTACTGACTCAAAAAAAAGTCATAAAATGCCAAATTTGGGAACAGATTGGATGATCCAGAACTAGTATGATATTTTTTTTTTACAAAAAACTGCTTCACAGAAAATGCCTTGTGTGCTGGAGCATTGCTCAATGCACACAGACCAATATTCCATGAAGAATCCAACTTGGACAATACTCTGTGGACCATCCATGAATTTATGGTGGATGCAGATTATCATAAATCCATGATCCATAGAGATTATCATCTCCTGGATAGCATCAGTTTTGGACTGTTAGCCATCTTCAAATCATCAACATGCAGCAACCATCTGCTTGCTAGTGATATTTGGCTGTCCTTATCAATGCAGATCAATGAACTTTTAGAGAATACATTATTATTTATTAACAATGCCACATTTGCTATTTCATCACTGACCACTATATTAAAATAATAATAAATTATATATTAATTTTATTCTTTAAAGTACACTATTGATTGTCCTGGGGATTTGACCAATTGTGTGTTTACACACACTGCACACCTCCAGAACCAGCCCTGTCCATAGATTGTGGCTGCCATGTGTTCATAATAGTTCCTGATGGATTATTCATGGGATTGTCAGGAACCACTCAGCCAAGATTACATTCTTTTGAGTTAAAAAAAATCAACAGTGCCTTTATTTTTGATTTGCTCTTTTCGGCCCAGATTCACAAAAGCGTCGTTATTGAACTAACGACGAAATATCGTCGTTATGGCTTGAAACGACGGTTGTCCGTATTCACAAAATTTGTCGCAATCAGTAACGACGTTAATCGCCGTCGTTAGCTAACGACGCCACAACCGTGTCATTATCATCAATTTTAAGATGGCAGAAGAGTATTTTTCTCTCTTAGTCAATGAAGAGACAGATTTATTATCGAATATACCGATTACCTCAACTCAGTGTTAATGATATTTTAGTTACCGAACTTATTCGTTTCTATAAATTACTAAAGATGCGATTTTTTGAATTAATAGAACTTTCACCTTATATACAGAGAAAAACAGAGTTTATATTCCATAAGTGTGGAAACACAACTATTATGTACACTGAAATTTTTTTAGCAATGGTAACTTTCAATCTGTTATACGAGATGTTCATATTAGCCAGCCTACGATATCGAGAATTATTATAAATGTTTGCAATGCATTATATAGAATATAAAAAAATACATCAATTTTCTAAATGATTTGCACCAGTTACAAACTATTAAACAAGATAAATAATTATTATAAAAATATATTTTAATGATCTAAATGATCTGCACCAGTTAAAGACTATTAAACTAGATAAATCATTATTATAAAAATATATACTTAATTAAACTATTATGTTAGAAAGATAAATTAATTTAACTTTTAGAATATACATCAGCTCATTTCTTTCAAATTTATATCAAAAAGCATTAAAACTTTTCAAATTATTTATAAAAATAAAAGCATTTATTCTGCAGGAGTGAAACACTATTCTTTATCCTTCTTGTCCTCCATTTTTACCCAGAAGTCACTTTCTTAAGTTATGTCAAAATATATAAGTCACTTTCTTATTGGCTATATTCATGGAAACGTTGACATCATTTCCATACTCTCGAAATAAGACGACAATAATTTCGTCGCTAATTGTGAAGTAGCTTACGACAGGTTTTGTGAATAGCATTTACGATAAATTGTTAACATGTTATATTTGACGACGTCGTACACTGACAATGTCGTAAATAACGACACTCTTTGTGAATCCGGCCCCTGATATGCTTTTTCTTATCTTTGGAGAATAATTTTGACAACACAACATATGTACTTTTACTAACAATGACACATGCACAAACTAACCAGCTCAGTCTGCCAAAAATATATTACAAAAAATACCACTAAAAAAAGTTCAAGCTCAACAATCTTTCCCATTCCATCCTACTTTGATTTCTGTTATTTATCTACATGTCCAATAAAATAATCCAATTATTTTAATAACTATACTTTGTATTTGTCAGATATGAATGATAAATCTATGTCAGATATGAATGATCTTTAAATAGAATGATATGAGTATATCATTCTATTTAAAGATATGAATGATATACTCATTTGAAAGATTTTTTTTTCATTTTTGCACGAAACAAAAAGGATTATGTAGTTATTTAAATGGTACAAAAATAATACTATTTTTTAATTTATGATTTTTATAATTGTTGAATACTGAATATAGATCCAGAGTTAGAAATCAAAATATAGGACTCCTCTAGTAATGAGCATTTGTACTTATGAATGTGAAATTTCATTTTCAAATTTCACAAAATTTCAAAAACTCATCAATAATAATTTTAAGTAAAATGATAGCAAAACAATTTAGCAATCAATATGATATAAAATTACACAGTTAGTTAATATATTATGGCAGTGATTATGCAGAAAAAACTCTATTTTTATAATTGGAACTTCTTGCTCATATCTATGAAATAAGAAACTTCTATTTCACAGATATTGGTGCAATTGTGAAATATATTACAAAACACAATATATAAAGCTATTTTAGTAGTTTTTGAAGCCAAATAACAACACTATTTGAGTTATGAACAACCCAAATTACAAACAAAACTTACATATGAATTATGTTCATAACTAGAAGAGCTTGTGTATTTACTTTCAGCAGGATAGTGGATTATCTGATTATGAGGTAACTGTTAGGGAATGATTATATATCAGTTTCAAGGATAGTAGCTAAGATGTAATCTAATTGAGTGACCATCATGATCACCAGACTTTTATCTTTTTTGACTTCTTTCTGTGGGATGTTATGAAATATCCAATCTAAAATGTAAAATCACAAACAATTTCTGAATTAAAATCAACAGTTTAGGACAAATTTGTTGACATTTGCCTAATACTGTGTCAAAAGGTTTGTAGAAGCATTATTATTAATGTTCAACTTTGTATTGAACACCAACAGAAACATTTTTGAACATTATAAGTAAATGTTAATGTTATTTTCTGACATTTTGTTATTTTTTTTATTCTCATAAATTTCTATCTATGTACTGTACCTATATATATATATATATATATATATATACACACACACTACATACATACAAATATATGAAAAATCCAAGCTGCAGAAAAATTTTTTATTTTATGTAATGTTTTCAGGTTAAAACTAGTCATTCTCAGCCTTAATTAACAGTTATTGCTACACATTCTATTCTTATTGTATCAGAAATTTTTAATACATTATGTCATATTATGTTCTATCATATTTTATATTATAATATTTTATATAAAAATAATAATATATTAGACGAAGTTCATACAAAAAAATAAGTTAAATATTAAATTTAAAGTTAACTTATCGTATTACTTCAAATTTAAGCCGCAGTAGGATTTTAAAATTGGAAAATTAGAAAAAATAAAAATGATTTTATAATAAGTATTGAAAAATAAGAAACATTTTTATTTACTTAAATAGTTACTAATATATGTAATAAACTACCGAATAAATTGTAATCAGCTATCGTAATACTATGCGCATACATAGAGCGTAAAGCAAAAGCATACATAGAGCGTAAAGCCGTGAGTGGGAGCTCTGGAGAAATAAGATTTTAAAATATTCCTTTTGAATTTAAGCCACACCCAAATTTTACGTCTTAAAAATCCAAATAAAAAATGCGGCTTAAATTCAAAATAATACGGTATTTTAATTTAAAATAAGTTTAATATTAAAATTTTATTTTACATATTATATATGTCTGTATTTCCATCATTTTTTGTCATTGCATTACACCATATTGTTTTTTTATTATATTTTATAGTATTTGTGCTATTTTATCCCATATCAAATAAAATAGTCCAATAGATTGTATTCTGAATATAGAAAAATAACTATATCATATGTTGTTATATTTCCAATCAAGGATAATACATTAATTGATTTATTTTTAAACTTATATATAGATAGTCCTCAACTTATGACTGTCTCAACTTCCAATCACTCATACTTATGACTGTGATGTAATCAGCAAATTCCGTGATTAGTCAATACAATTCCATGGAATTGATTCTGTAACTAACTGATTGATATTTGAAATATATATTTTTTTGTGTCTGGTTCTTATAGTTTTGTGTTCTTTATGTTTATTAAAATAATGTATAGTATTTATATTTTAGTAAACAGTAATGAGAAATCCATAAATTTTGGGCATTTACAACTTACAATTGGCTGAGTTCAAAACTGAACTCTGCCATGAGTCAAAGACTACCTATACTCTGTATTTCTTGATAAAAATTATATTTATATTTTGATATATTTTATACAGCAAGTCTATTCTGGGAATGTTATCATTTATCACTTCTTTTTATTGTTTTCTTCATTCTGTTTCTGTGGCTTCTGTTATTTTCATCTCTAAAAAGTTTCTTAGTTCTTTTATTACTTTTGCATTGGCTGAATGTCTGCATGGTAAAGCGTTTGCTTACCATCTTGAAGAATCCAGATCCCATACCTCCAGTTTTTCAATAGAGGTCCAGGCTTGGCCTATCCGTTACTCTTCCAGTTGACTCCACCATAGGTGTTGGCCAGTCTATGGTGAGTTCTAAAAGTATTCAATAAAGTACTGTATATCCCATGAGTGATATGCCATCCCATTTAAAGGAATGCCAATAGGCAGACCTATGGCCACCATAATGGCAGAATAAGTGACTTTTATCAATAACTAATTCTCCAAGCAGTGGTCATCAGAAGGGGAGCAGAGGGGCAGCTGCTCCAGGTTTCACGATTTTAGAGGCCTCAATTTATAACTCAATATGTTAGAAAAATATATTTGTATATTTTTATACTGTTCGAGCTTCAATGTTTATCAAAATTTGAAGTTCTTTAACAATGTTTGCCCTTTTCTTGTACACTTATCACTGTATATTATACCACTGCTAATGCTAAAGCATACAAAGCTTCTATGAAATAAATAAATGTTATAATTGAATAAATATAAAATAACACCGTTTTTATTTTCTTATCCATAGTTTTATTTTAAATTTTGAAGTGCCTCAAAAATATTAGTTGTCCTAGGCCTTGCATTTTCTCTGAAAGGCACTATCTCCAATATGTAAAAATTTAAAAAATATCATTATTCAGTTACAAATATAATTAATATATTTGTTTTATAAGGAATAAACTAGAGAGGAAAAGGAAAAAACTGTTTTCTTATTTTATTTTATAAAATTAAATTGATTTGATAATTTATAAAATTTTTATACTGTTATATTAAGTTATTTTGAATCATATAAACTGTAGAAAATTCTTATATAATTTATTTAATTGAATCAGTTTCATTTCAGTATTTAACTATAAAATTGTCGTTCAATAATATTATTCATAGTAAATTTGCCTTAAATAAATAGGAGAGTAGTAAAAAAATATGTCCTAAATGGAAGAATGTTTTTATTTAGGAATTTTTTTCTATCTCATCATTTAGCTGCTTTCAAAATCAATATGAAATTATAACTTTTAGTATTTCTTTCTGAATGCTAATTTTAGAAGATTCTAACTACCTATATATCAGCTATATATTACTTAGAATTATAGATTTATGAAAATTCTGCATATGAAAACAAACAAACCAACACAAAAAAATGTGGAATTCAGTTATTTTTTACTATAATTTTTTTTCTTTGTTACTATATTAATATTGCTGATAAACAGATGCTTAATGTTTATATTCTGCTGCTGTTTTATTTTTGTTTTTTCTAATTTTAACAGTTAGTGTTAAAGTTTCTACTTCAACAAGTTAGTTTTGTAAACTAATTTCTAGTTACAAAATGTTCAATGAAATTAGTAGTAATATATGTGAGTTTATACATAACTAGCTATACCTATGCAAAAACTTCACATATAATATATAATGTCTACAGACATTACAAAAATATTCATTTTTGTTATGTCATCAGGATCCAAATTTTTACTTTTCTTTGAAGTCTCAATTTTTAAAACTCTATATATTAATTAAATAAAATTAGTGTTATAAAAATGTCACATGTAGTAAAGGTGTAAAGTCAAATAATAATAATAACGTAAAAATTTTTATCAAAATTTCATTAGATACTGTAAATAGAACAGTATTATCACAGTAAATAATTTAAAAAATAGGTACATCAACTAATTCTTATATTATTTAAAAAATTTGATCAAAGATTTGTATGCTATTAAAGTACTAGTGGGCATATTCAGCATTGCTTAGACTAAAAATATCTGTTTTTAAAATATTATAATTAAAGTAATTCATTAATTTTATTAACATCAAGATTCTCTGCTGTATGAGTGTCTCTGATAAATTATATACTGTATTAGCTTTTTAGCAGGCTATATTTATTAAATTAAGGAAAACTTAATTAAGTACTTTTGGTTTCTTCAGCCCTCTTCAGTTATCATACATACAAAAATCTAATACATTAAACATAATAGAATCAGAACAATAACATTTTAAAACAGGGTGGCAAACTACGGCCTGCAGGCCAAGTCTGGCCCATCGCCTCTTTTTGTATAGCCCGCAAGCTAAGAATGGATTTTAAAATTTCAAAGTACCCACTATAACAGTTGACAGCCAAATTGTGGAGTTTCAAGAAAGACTGCATGTGGCAGAGAGGCTCCTGTGGCTTCTCATTCACATGTTCTTGGTGGCTTCTGCTGTTACTCCACACAGTCGCAGTTACAGTTATGAAAAGTTTATAGTATCACGTGTATTACTGTTCTTCTCATGCTGTTCTATTGTGAATCTGTAATAGTTCTCTGTATCATTCTCGTTTTATGACCCATGCATATCCAATATGTTGCATGTCAAAGCAAGAAAAGAAGACAAATATAGACTTCAAATGCCATGCTTTTAATGCAGAGTGGAATGTACCCCTTGGTCCATGGACTCTAAAATATTTACTCTTTGGCCTTTTACAAAAAAAGTTTGCTGACCCGTGTTTTAGAACATTAAATGTCAACATTAAAATTCTAAAAATTTTGAATTTAAAAAAAATCATGCTGTTATGAATTTTCCTTTGCATGACATCTGTCATGCAAAGGAATGACAGCATTGCAATAACAGCATTGCAATAACTTTTTTGTTTTGAACCCTGGTTTTCATTTTTGATAGCTAGTATTGTAAATTTTTGAGTTAGTCTCTTTGAACAGTTTCTGAATATATAGTCTGTTAGGTAATTCTTAGATTAATTTCATTGAAATTTCTATCTTGATACCTAGTGTTTTTTTTTTTATTTACTTAGTTGGTTCTTTCTTTAAAAACACATTACAGACATCTTTACTTCTAGACACACCACATAATATTGATTAGGTATCATGAGTTCTCCCGGTGTTGGACAAGATCGAGCAAACTCAGAGAGGGGGGTGGACAATGCCCAGTTGTTCCGGTGTTCACTCAGTAAGGTTTTTAGTGCCCTAGATGAGGGTCGGAATTTAAAAAGATCAATAAAGGATGATATAAGGAAGAGTTTAGCCACAATGTCGACCATCTTTGAGATCTTGCTTATTGAGTACATCAAGGCTGATGAGAGTGGAAGACCTACAACGGGAATTAGAGCATAGGTTACCAGAGGAACGACCATCAAAGCCTCTGTATTCTGACATAATAAAGAGACCTGTTCCTTGACGAGATGATGCGGCAGTTTTAGTGTACCCCCTCCAAGGGCATGGAGGCAATTGAACCACGGAAGCTATTAGAGAGAGTAAAGGAAGAGGTCAACCTCCAAGACTTAAAGGTTGGAGTGAAGAGTGCAAGGACAGTAAGATCAAGAGTTGTGATCACGTGCTGCACCAGCAGCGGAGCTTCAAGGTTAAAGGAGAAGTTGCAGGAGAAGAAGGATTACACAAAATATGTAGAAATCAACTTGCTTCATATTGAATCCATAGAAAAAACACGAGTTTAAACAGCCTATCAGCAAGTAACACTTTTAATAGAGTATAACGTTTTCGGACCTAAGATTAGTCCCTCTTCAGTACATTTCTACTCTAAGTACAAAAAGATTCTGATAAAGATTTTGTACTTAGAGTAGAAATGTACTGAAGTGGGACTGGTCTTAGGTCCAAAAACGTTATACTCTATTACTTGCTGATACTACTCTATTACTTGCTCTATTACTCTCTGTTACTTGCTGATAGGCTGTTTAAACTTTTGTGTTTTTTCTATGAAGAAGGATTATGAGGTCAAGGAGACAACAAAGAGAAGACCCAGGATTATGATCACCAGAGCTCCGTTAGACATCACCGCTGAGGCCCTAAGGAGTAACATCCAAATCTTTAATGAGCATATAGAAGCAGAGCTGTTTTCAGCCAACAACTTTAAGCCGGCATTTCAGGTCGGTAAGAGGGCAGATCGGAACCTGTGCTCCTTGGTGGTAGAGGTTGACCCAAGAACCAGAAAGGCAATAGCAGAGAGTAATGACTTCTTAAGTATCGGATGGTCATCGCACAAGATGCGGGATTTTTATAGCTTCCGTTGATGTTACAAGTGTTTGGGCCTATGGTCATTTAGTAAAGCAATGCAAAGCTGATGTGATCTGCCCTAACTGTGCAGGAACTGCCCATGAATCCAGCCAATGCACAGCTCGAAGAGAGGAATTTCAGTGTACCAACTGTCTCAAGTATAATAGAGAATGTCACAACCAGGAATCCCGAGTTGATCCTTATCATGGAGCCCGTGATCGTCATTGTCCCTTTTTTAGGTATCAGTGTCAACTTGATGATGTCCGCACACAGTACTAATGCACCACATAAATATATTACAGGTTAATTTAGACAGATCCTCTGCGGCAACTGATTACTTAGTCAAATATGTACACGATAACAATATACATGTCATTCTCGTACAAGAATCATACGCAAAGCAAAACATCTTTTTCTGTCTCATTTTAGAATCTACACTATGCAACATTGGTCATTGTCACTGATAGTAATGTTGTGTCCTCACTCATACCGGAGATGAGCAATGAAATTACCACTTCTGTTCTTATTGAACATGGCAGGCATAAGATTATTTTAAATTCTACGTACTTTACTCTAGCTGGTGATATTACTATACAATGTAATTCCCTTCAGCAGATTATTGGCATTAATACCAGTTACCCCCTTGTAATTAGTATTGATAGTAATGCTAGATCTCCGGGGTATGGGGAGATAGATTGCAGAACAGACGAGGAGAGATGTTTTTTTGGATTTTTTAGTGATGCATGACCTGATATTTCATAACAACAATAGGGAGCCCACCTTTAGTGGACATCAGGGTGAGAGTTTCATTGATTTAACTGTCTCTAATACATTCACTGCTAGGTATATAAAAAATTGGGAACTTAGTCAGGATGACTCCCTATCTCAACATAGATACATAAGCTATCAGTTGGATTTTGGTTTTAACCATTCTCCTTTGTTTATTGATGAGCATTCTACTCCTAGGTATAATATCTCCAGGGCTAATTAGGACTCCTTCCATCAGGATTACATTGATGGCATATCGGATTTAATGGAACAGGTATAGTATGGCTATGACATTAATTACATTGTTCATCAGTTTACTGACCTTATAAAGCACTGCTGTTACAGAAATATTCCAATACATACTAGGAAAAACATTCTGTCCCCTTGGTGGACTGCAACACTTACGTCGAGTAGGCAACTTGTTAATACATTACGGCAGCGGTTCCAGTCTTGTCGAAATCAAACATATAGGGATTCTTTACACAGAGTACATTTTTGCAAAAAGAGCTTAACAGAAGGAAATCCGAAATAGTAAATTGAGATCTTGGAAGGAGTTTTGTGATGTGTGTGACCCTTGGGGTAAAGTGTACACCTTTCTAAAAAATTTCTAATAATAGGGCATGCCTCCTACTTTGTTAACTGATGCTGATGGTAATGTGTGCTTTAATTCTGAAAGGGTAGTTGGAGTCATAATGGATTATTTTTTCCCTAAGGATGATCTCGGCCAAGATAACACTATACATCAGCTGGTTCGTTTCTGTGTTGAGCAGCCATACGTTGCAGAGGATGACTTGTATTTTTCCCATGATGAGATACACAGTATTGTGAGTGGCTTGGCTAACAAAAAGGTGCCTGGACATGATGCAATTACTTCAGAAATTGCTAAACACATTTTCTCAATTTAACCTGATTTTACAGTTTCTATTTATAATGCATGTTTGCAGGAGGGTAAATTTCTGGATATTTGGAAAAAGGCAATATGTAAACTGATACCTAAGCCTGGTAAGAAGATTATGGATAAACCAAATTGTTATCGGCCAATCAGTTTGTTGCCGGTTTTTAAAAAGGTCTTAGAGAAGGCTTTAATAAACAGAATTAATCACTTTCTTCATAGAGGTCAAAAGATGAATGTTCGTCAATACGGATTTACTCCACAATGTAGTACCATAAAAGCTATACTCTATGTTAAGCAGCAAGCACAAAATGCACTTTCAGAAAGGAGTAATTGTTTGCTGATTTCATTGGATATTAGTTCAGCATTTGACAGGTGTGGGTTCCTAAAATCTTATACAATTTGAATAAACATGGATGTCCATGTAATTTATATACATTGGCTACTGATTATTTCTTGAAAAGACAGGTTACATTATTCTACAATAACATTGCACACACGTGTGACATCTCCATCGGTTGTCCGCAGGAGTCGGCCTGCAGACCGGGTTTTTGGAACATACTTATGAATACTATTTTTGACATTAAGTTGCCGCAGGGGTGTAATATTGTCTGTTTTGCCGATGACTGCTTGGTGACCATTGAGGATAACGATTTCGGGTCACTCGAAAGAAACTTTTTCGCTCTATATGTATTGATTCCAGGGTGGTCAAGCCTCTTGCATCATGGGTAGGTTTCAACAGTTCCACGTTATTCCACTGTATATTAACGTCCGACTCATATGCTTTGAGTGCGAGAGTTGTGTTAAGCCTAGCATTGTAAATATCTGCTTTGTGTTCATTTAACCTTTTTGATAGGTTACGGGTAGTACTTCCTATGTAATGGCAGGTGCAGCCTTCATCATTGAAGGAAACGGGGATCGAATAGACACCTGCCTTTCTATGCAATGGGATTTTATCCTTCCTGTTTCTCAAATTGTCAAAAATAGTGTGTCTTCTCTTCCACGCTATTCTATGGTTGCTATTTTTTAAAACCTTTTTGAGAGTTTTGTAAATATTCGTATCATAAGTTAAATGTGTAAAAGGCCGTGTATCTTTAGGGGGCTGTAAATTGGGCATATTACTAGTAGCATTTATGGTAGATTCATAGATCTTATAAAATTTCATTTTGGAATCACAAGAATTAAATATTTTTTGAGTCTTTCAAACATTTTGTTTAAACTGATATCAGCATCTACAAAAATATTAAATTTGAATCTCCGCTACTACTCGATCAGCGATCCTAGTTTTGAATTTGCCAGTTGCAATGTGAAATGTGTTATGGTGTAACGTGCTAGGAAGTGTTCTCTTACTGACAATTGACGGTAGCAGTTGAAATCCCAATGATTTTGATCAAATTACACACGGTGAATCTGCATCAAAAATAAGTCGATCCGTGTCAGAGCATTCCGTCCAATGAGTCCTCTAAACACTATTTTTGAAATTAATGCTTCAAATTACACAGCGCCTTGAAAGGCAGCAGCTGTGTAATTTAATATTATATCAGCATCTACAACTTTAATATTTTTGTAAATGCTGATATCAGTTTAAACAAAATGTTTGAAAGACTCATAAACATTTAATTCTTGTGATTCCAAAATGAAATTTTATTTGCCAGTTACTGTTTCGACGAAGTCAATTATTTAAAAAGACAAAATACAAAATCGCTTGTAGAAAATTCCTTTATTACGTAAACTGAAATATCATATGTTTCAGTGTAAATGTAACGGTAAGTAGAGAAAGGTAGA
>AYEL01083964.1:0-18405 GCA_000484575.1 Olivierus martensii
GGTAAATAAGAAAAGAAATAAATATTCACATGCAGTGCCGACTCTAGAGGTCCCGGCACCTGATGCAGCTTTCTTGTAATATCTACTCAGCAATGTACAGTATTGCTGAATAACAATATTGAGAAAAATGATAATTTTGGCGCCCCGATGCTGCGCATCATCTGCTTACCAGATTATCGGGTTACCCTGTCTACGTGTACTTCAGGTAAAGGCGGATAGTTTTGATGAGTGGTGAGCGAGCGCCGTCGGATAAAAACGAAGTGCTAGAGTTACCTGGAGAACAAATGTAACTCTGGTTGCTTATATAGTGGGCTATATCTCGAAGCCGCGATAATTCGAATTTTGAGCGTAATAATTGAATTTTGGTATCAAATTATAAACCGCGATAAATCGAAAATCGCAATAATCGAAACAGCGTAATCGAGGTATTCCTGTAATTGGACGGCGCGTACACGCGTTTACGCACGGCACGCCGCTAAGGAAAGCACCGCGTGTTCACTCTTTAAATTATTACTTATTGCCAGACATGGTTAAGCGACATTACTCGCCACTCGATATTTTATTTCGTATTCAGAAAAAGCATTTCGTTACTACGTAACTGCAGAGAAAACTGTTATTTTATCTCCGAACATTCTCATGTTACTGGTGGGGAAGCGAGTAACCACCGCTAATCCTTATTAAAGAATGAAATCAAATCTTAATTAATGAAAAATTTACGAAAATTTATTTTTAGCCAATTCAATATCGGATATTTTTATGTTAACCGATTAATTATTTTATAGCGTAGTATTCGATGGAAGAAAACTCCGAATAAGTGTTTTCGATAAAGAGTGAACGTAAGGCCCCCGTATCCGAAATAAAAATTCGAAAAATCGTTCTCATTTAGGATAAGTTCAAACAGAAAGTCGATTAAAATTTACCTATCGGGATTCTAACCATAAATTCGATATAAAAAACTTTGTTATTTCTGTAGTCTAACTACTAAATGATGGCGGTCGTCAATTTTCTTGGGTTTTTTCTCAAACAGTTCTATAATAATTATAGAACTGATATAATAGATTAATAGAATTTTATGATATTTTCAAAAAATAAATTTGAATATACAGTAAGAGATGGTTTCGATGACATATAAGTCGGTGGAATACGCCGAACTAAAACAGATAATGCATTATTTTAATAGCCAGATAATTTAGATTTGCGCATGCGTATATTATAAATCGATATCGGAGATGAATATCGGATGACAGATATCTTTGATTCCTCCCTATTATCCATCGATTTTTGTCGGAAAATCGGATAACTGCTAGCATCGGGATGGTCAAAAGATTTTTATTAATTATTTAATCGATTATTATTCGATGTCAATATTCGATAGGACGAATGTGGCCACAACATTTATCTTGTAGCCAGTTTGACACATGGAGTGTCATTGTCTTTCGAATTGATTATTAATTTGAATTTTGACAATTCGATTGGTGCAATATGCAGCATGGACATGGGAGTAATAAGACGCGCGACATTTTTTGTCAAAAAAGCATGGTAACAATTGAATTCAATTGTTACCATGCTTTTTTGACTCTTTCTATTATCAAATGAAGTAAAGTCTTTATTCCATTTTAGGATATATCATATTCATCTATACGCTATGGAGATTCCTCGTTGAACCAAGCTACTAGAAATGCTGTGATTGGGTCATTTTTACTGACGTAACGCAGGAAAACATTTCTCATATTTTACTTGCAATAACTGGCGAGAATATTTCTCGATGTGAATGAAATAACATTATGGGGACAATTTCCGGAATCCAGAATATTGGAAATGATCGATATTGGACCATACTGTCAGGATGTCTGTATGTCAAAACCAATGTTGTAGTATATTACATTTTGTGAATATTCACCTGTTTTTGAAACTTGTAGTACTGTATTTCCAAGAGCGAATAAAATCTATCCTACATATCAGTATAATTTCCTAATTTTTAATATTATTCATTCCGTATTTACTTTTGCTCTTTAAAAGTGTTTTAATGGAGTAGAACATTAATCTTTAACTATTGCCATATCATCCTGCTTAATGGATAAACATTTTTTAAACATTAATCTTTTGAAATTATTTAAATTTTTGAGTCTTTTCTTGTATTTCCATTATTTTAATAATCGTATTATATAATCTAAGATTCTAAGAAATGAATTTTATTTCCAACTTTAAACAGGCCACAGCCAGCGTTACTGAAAGAAAACGTTGTCATATTCCCCCTACTTATCTTATATTAAATCTCAATCTTTAATCGTTTCAAAATAAAGGATTATGTTTGGAAAGTAAACTATTATTCTTTCGGAACAGCGTAAGCAAAAGAAATATTCATTTTTTACCAGGAGGCGCATTTTTTCTTCAGCTGCCAAAATCCTAGTTCTGTTATATAGGATAGTGTAATTGTGGATTAATTGTTATATAGGATAGTGTAATTGTGTTAAATAGGAATTTAACACAATTACATTCGGCATCCGTAAACTCCTCAAAGTTTGTCGTCCACTTATATACAAAAATATTTTGTAGCCTCATTAAATTCGCCTGTGGCCGCACTTGAGAATCGCCGATCTAAAACCACGAGTCTTCCTGTCGTACATCTCTGTCTAAAAGTGTTGCCATACTTCTGGCAAGATTGTTTCGATCCTACCAAAAGTATGTCAACAATTTATCCCCCGCATGTTTTCTTATATTCTTCTTTATTTTTCAGGATTTAAGTCATTTAGTACTCCCCTATCTCTGACAATAATGATACAGTGTGGATGAGAATAGAAAGTTAGATATCTTTGAAAAGTAATGTGGAAGCTGAAAGTGGTTCTAGATTCTACAGGTGGGGGAAGATTCCTGCCTAAGCCATCAGTTAAAGACTCAATCCGAACCTTGTCTCCCAGAATATAGCAGGAATTTTAATTTTATCTAAAATAGTATTGTCAGATGATATAAGCCAATTTTAAGGCTCAAAATATTTTTCTTTTAAGTTTTGGATGTGTTTCACTGAGCTTTAAAAAGGCAAAATTAACTAGATGCTAAGACAGTCATTTACTATCTTTCAGCCGGGTTCACTTCCAGCACACATGGCCGGGCCGGACCCTGGGACCCCGAAAAACATCCAGCGTGGCACGCCAAAATCTGTTAAATCTGTATATAGCGGGGATATATAATATAGCAAAAGAGGGAAATGATAAAGAAAATGTTAAGTTCTGAAAAAATAATAAGCACAAATGAAGGGAGTGAATATAATTTTTATTTTTTTTGTCTAAGATTGTAATCAAATAATAAGCCAAGGAATACCCAATAATAACCAATCACTCTAGCATTACTAAATTATTTTAAATTTAATAAAAATAGGATTATTGGCTGTTATTTGATATTAACTGTATGATTACTGAAAATATTTTCCTTATTTAATTTCTGTCTGACACACGCTAGATTGCCCTGTATCTACCAGGTTAAAAGTTTTGCGTATGAATGTAGACTGATCTCAATATATATTTTAGCAGAGGCGGCTGTTGCATAGGCATTTCGGATCTGCAGCACTCCCAATTTTTCTCCATATATAAATATATTTATTAATTTATTTATATTTGCTGGTAATGTTTAATTTTATCATCAATCATCCTATACAACTCTCTTATTTTGTATAAAAAATAATAAAAATCTATCTTGTAGCACTTAAGAGAGCGAATAACGCTAGCGGCTCTGCGCTTACCACAGGAAGAGGAAAACAAAGGGATAGCAAAATACAATATCCTATTATATCCTTATTTATGTTTATTTTTGTTATACAATATCCTTATTATATCCTTATTTTTATGTTTGTAAAGGGATAACAGTTTGTGTAACATTTGAAGATTAGTAATAACACGTGAATAAATATAATAAGGTTGAATACAACATCAAGAAAGTATTACAATAATAATAATGTAACAATAGAAGAAAAATGAATAAAGTAACAATAAAATATAATTAGTAACAACAATTTTTTAACAAATTGAGAATATAAGAAAAGAGATAAGATAACAAGGATTGAAATTAAATAATGTTAAATGGCACCAAAAGAAATTAGAAGTCTTATCTTCACTTATTGATGCCAAAAGTTAAGTTATCCTCCACCTTCATAGTATATATTTATTCTATTTGTTGTTTCGCTATGCAGTTGAAGTTCTTGTTTAAACTGTGTTATAATTTGGTTTTAAGGCACCAGTTTTGTTTAGATATCTATTTAAGACTTTTAATATTTCATCGTTATCTATAAATTGGTGTAAATTGGTGAAATATAAAATGTTTAACATCTTGAATGCCTTGTTTGCGTATACACTGGTCAGTATTCTTAATATTAAATCTGTTAAAATATGCATTAAATTTACCGTGTCCTGTTATTACCTGAGAAATGAAAGCATTAGGAATAAAATATTTCTTATTTAGAATTTTTTGACATCTGGTATAAATTCAAAAGCCTGTCTTTCCGTATTAGAATTTTTCCATTGTTCTTGCCAGATGATGACAATTAAATTATTTATGTAATTTTTGATAAAACTTATTGGAATTCTATTGAATTTTATTATATTTTCGGAATTGGCTGCTTTTTTGGCTAATAAGTCTGCTTTTTCGTTTCCTTCTATTCCTGTGTGTCCTTTTATCCATTTGAATGTTATATTTTTATATTTAGGGATGGATAACAACATTTCGTGTATTTCTTGAACTATATAATTTTTACTCTTAGGATTATTTATAATTTGTAAAGCTACTTTACTGTCAGTGAAAATTTTATAGTTTCCTTTCGTTGTATTAAATTTTATATAAAGTATTTACCACATATTGTGTTTACCATAGTGCCGTATTGCTTTTCACGCATGCTCGCGCAAGCATATGTCGTCATAGTGACACGCGTGGATGCGAGCTATTAGCTAATGCGGCACTGTCCGTGGCACAGTTCCATTGTTGTTTATATGCAGGTTGCGCCAGTAGCAGCGTGTTGGTAGTGCTTATCTTTTATTCCGTCTCTTTAAATATTTGGACATTACAATTAAAGATATAACATTTTGAATTATACTAAACTGTATCATTTTATTGATAATAAACAATATTTTTTCATTTTTTTTAATTTTGCTATTTTATCCAAATGCGTATACACTGTATTTATAGTGTGTATGGAGATTTCGAAAATTGCAATTCCCCACGATTTCAGGTCACGAGACGGCACTGTATTTCAGTTATTTTTCTTATTAATTGCGTTTCGTGCGGATCTTCAAAACTTATTTCAGTCATTATTGCGTGACAGAATCCCCATTCGTCTAACTTTATGTAATTTTCTGGCTGAGAAATCTTGCTATCTTTTTAAAAATTCAATTTCTCGTCATTCCCTGGACGACGGCGAGGAGTCTGAACGACTTTTCTACATATTTACTATTTCAGTTACTCTATCTGATGCTTACACCAGATCTCCCTATTTACACAATTAAAATATCTGTCGGGGACTTAAGTGTGATCACATGTGAGATTCGTCATTAATTTCTTAATCACACATCCTGCAATATAAATCAAAATATTTTTTGAAATTTCTGACAGGTATGGCCAATCAATCTGGGACATAATAGTCTTTAATTCTGAAGATCAATATATGTAAACTGCAAAACAAATCCGTGTAACAAATGTAGAAGTTGAGGAATCCAATGCCGGTTCGATCAATATTCTTCTGGAACTCTTCTTTTTTATTAAATAGCTCGAAAGTCAAATATGGAAGGGACTGCATCTCTCTCTAATAGTTTCCTTTCCGCATCTGGCATGACTCGATAGACTTTGTTGGATGTCAGTTTTTCGTGTTATAGTCATAACTCGTTTGGAAAGAATTTCAGGCTGAGGAAATCTATGTATGTATAGACAAAATATGTCGGATTGGTATACCGTCAGATTTTATCAAACCATATTGAAAATAAAAATATACTATTTCCTCACTTATGAAAGTTGTAACTTCTATCATCTAGTCTTGGTTCACTCTTACATCCATACGCTATACAATATATACCCATAACGCAATAAAACAAAAATTGTAGCACACTACAAATAGCGAACCACCCAACTCTCGTGGTCCGTCCTGCAATGTGACTGTCAATGGCTTCGTTTTTTCTGGTGACATCATTAGAGCAGGCAATCCAGTGTGTATATATATATATCGATTGAGTTACAAATCAAGCGCCATCTGGTGGAAAATAATGTAACTAAAAGTTCTAATAAAAATTTTTCTTTACAAAATCTCGGTAATTTTATGCATTTCTGTGCAAACCGCGACTGGGAAACCATACATTATAAATTCACTGATATACAAATTTTTTTAAACGTTCACTGACTTTTGGACTTTTTCGTGTTATAGTCATAACTCGTTTGGAAAGAATTTCAGGCTATGTATGTATAGACAAAATATGTCGGATTGGTATACCGTCAGATTTTATCAAACCATATTGAAAATTTGTATATCAGTGAATTTATAATGTATGGTTTTCCAGTCGCGGTTTGCACAGAAATGCATAAAATTACCGAGATTTTGTAAAGAAAAATTTTTATTAGAACTTTTAGTTACATTATTTTTCACCAGATGGCGCTTGATTTGTAACACAATCGATATATATATATTTATATACACACACACTGGATTGCCTACTTTAATGATATGTCGCCAGAAAAAACGAAGCCACTGACAGTCACATTGCAGGACGAACCACGAGAGTTGGGTGGTTGGCTGAATACAACATTTGTCCCTATTTGTAGTGTGCTACAATTTTTTAAGCTATGTATTTACTTCGTTTCATCTTCATCTTTCAATTATGGGTTTTCTAACAAAGATAGAATCTTGAAAGTTTCTGATAAGGTGATAATATATATTAGATGGACATAGGGAACATCACTGAAAAACATCACTGAAAATATTTTAGCTCCAGGTATAATATACTTATATTATATACTAACATACACCAATATGTTAATTTAATGACTATCCAAATATTCTTCAGGATTAGATTTCTTAATAATGCTCTGATCGCTTTCCGGTCACTTTTATTACAAAAGCATATTTTCGATATTTTTTGAGGATATATATTGCTTTTTTATCGTCGAAAGCCCTTGTTCAAGAATCCAGTCGCCATATTTTAGTTTTCTCGAAAAAATGATGTTTGGAAACGAATATCTTTTATTATTCTTCGATTCGTTTGAAATTAACTTGTAATGATCAAAGACAAACATATAACTAAAATTGTGGTGAGAGTGGCGACAGATTTGGGGTGAAGACGGTAAGTTTTATTTAAAACATGTTTTTACCAGAAAATTTTTATCCAAAACCTCAATTTTCTTCAAAATAACAGGGATATAAAATTTGGAATTTCACTTTTGTTTTCTTTAAAAAGTCGGGAGAATAGCTACGGATTCAACAAAGAAGAAATATAAGAAGAACAAACAGGAAAAGAACGAGACAAGAATTTTATCAAAAAATAACGGGGCTCGAGTGAGAAAAAAGAAAAAGGCATAATTTTTGTCACAGCCGAGCTTTTAAGTCATGTAAAGAGTATGGTGTTAGGAAAGTATTCTCGTCACCTTTAATACAGCAAAAATACTAAGCAAAAGCGTAACTACAAAACACTAAAACGTTTCCGAGAGAAAAACTGTCGCGAGAGACTTTCGAGAAGGAAATTCGCAAATGGACACACTCTTGAGAGTAGCTCGCAGGGGTATGCACATTTATGCTAAGCGTTTGCTTAAAATTTTCCTTATGTTTGATCTGCAAAAAAATTGCAGATGATTCTAAGAAAACTTGATTTTTTTTAATTTTCATCAATTTTGTTAATGAGATCGCTAGTTAAATTGCTAAAATTAAAAAGTAATAATAAAAAAGAAACATTCAACAGATAACAAATTATTTAGATCAATCAAATACTGTGTGATTGTGACCAAAATTGAAATCAGAAGATGATTTTTGAAAAACTAAAATAATTAACGAAATTTGATACATATCAAGGCCAAAATATAATAAAAAATAATAAATAATTGGGGGTGATCGGAAGGTGGGTCTTCCATTCGAATGTCAGATTTAAGCAAATCAAACGTTTAACAAGAAATAGCATCCGCTATCATCACTAACATTTTACAGACCCATGAGTTTACGCTTTATAACTGGCCAATGTAATTGCAGAAATGGATTTATCCTGTTAAATTTAAATATACCAAGTAAATTTATGTGTATCATGTTTGCAAAAAACTTTAGATACCGGTGCATTTCATCTGTTACCATGATAAAAAAAATTATTACTCGTTTCCTAGAATTAGTGATATTATCAAATGACAGTACATTATTCAGTTATTGTATCTTATTCCTCTCGGAGTAGTGTTTCCGGGCGGGGAATTCCTTCCCACCCGTTTTCGGGAATTTTTTTCGTTTTCTCATATTCCGAGAAAAATTGATCGGGAAATCGGAAAAATCGGCTCCCAGGACCTAGTAATACTCACAATGTATCTTTTAAACATTTTTCCTGTTTATTGGTATCTAAATTTACATTGTGTTTGTGTTACAATAACAAATATCTGCTTTTTACCCCATTCAGCAGTTCACCAGAGTAACAATAATGTCTATGGTAAATAGGGGATATAGTGAAGTGTAATCTAATATAGTGTATCAGAGGATATGAGCGATAGCTAGCCTTCAATCTTCTCCAAATTTCCCAATTTTAGTTAGTGATTAAAATATTTTGTGTGTTTTATTAATATTTTTGATTTTCTAAAATCGAAGTTACTTATTTTAATTACACCAGAAAGCCTTCGTTAACTTTACAATATTACACGCCACTAGAAATGCATACGCGACAATAGAATCAGATAATAGATGATGTTAAGTTTAGCTATTGTAGATCGAGCACATTTGATCGTGGAGAACAGAAAACAGTTTGTATTTATACAGAAAAATATTTATTCTCACAACTCAGGATTTGACTATAAAATCATCTTTAGATAAACTAATTAAGGAAATCTAAGGTAGCTTATCTTAATATGAGGTTGTAGTCAAATCCTGGGTGATGAAAATAAATATTTTTCTGTGTAATCACAAACTGTTTCTGATCTCCACCATGAATCGTTTCCACTAAGTGACGGCCGCACTACATTCGATCAGCATATTGGCGGTTGACGATTGTGATGTATGTTAATACATTGTGTGATATACGTAAAAACTCACAGTATACTATAAGGTTTGATTAAATAAACTTTGCATTAATTACATTGTTTATATTTTGAGAAAACCTGAAATATCGTTGTAGTCAAATCCTGGGTGATGAAAATAAATATTTTTCTGTGTAATCACAAACTGTTTCTGATCTCCACCATGAATCGTTTCCACTAAGTGACGGCCGCACTACATTCGATCAGCATATTGGCGGTTGACGATTGTGATGTATGTTAATACATTGTGTGATATACGTAAAAACTCACAGTATACTATAAGGTTTGATTAAATAAACTTTGCATTAATTACATTGTTTATATTTTGAGAAAACCTGAAATATAACAGAAACCTAGCCAAAATGATACCGTAGTGATTCCAGTTTAGCGCTCAGGGCAAGAGATGCACTTATCACGAAATTCCGGTCGACCTCCATTTAGAAAATTTTATTTACTCATGTTTTGCGTCGACTTTTATATACAGTATAGAAATGTCTCGAAACCTCTGAAATAGTGCGCCGCGGCTACGAATCCTGGTTGCCATACCCTCTGTTTGTTAATACAGTCAAACCTCTTTAAGCCGCCACTATCGGTTCGAAGGTCCTCTCTGGCGGTAAAGAATTAAAATAATGGTGTTTTAAAAAATTCAACTGTAAAATAAGGAATATATTAAGATTTTATTTTCATCATCATCAAATAATTTCTTATACTTATTTCCAGCTTGAATGCTTTTAAATATTATCCAAGTAACTTAAAAAGTAAAGAAAGAAGTCTTTCTTTCTTGATTCTGAATCTTGAAATGTCTCACAAGATACAGTAAGACCTTGTTTAATATTTGACCTTTGTTTAATAAAAAATGCGGGGGATATGTTCCAAAGAAACCAAGCGCTAAACAAAATTGTCATGGAAAATAAACCTTTATTGGAGCAGATGACGACACTGTAATAAAATAAAAATGTTAATTATAACTCTAAAATTATATTTTTCTTTATTATTTATAAAGTTACATAACTAGATAAAAATTAAAATAATGGTGTTTTAAAAAATTCAACTGTAAAATAAGGAATATATTAAGATTTTATTTTCATCATCATCAAATAATTTCTTATACTTATTTCCAGCTTGAATGCTTTTAAATGTTATCCAAGTAACTTAAAAAGTAAAGAAAGAAGTCTTTCTTTCTTGATTCTGAATCTTGAAATGTCTCACAAGATACAGTAAGACCTTGTTTAATATTTGACCTTTGTTTAATAAAAAATGCGGGGGATATGTTCCAAAGAAACCAAGCGCTAAACAAAACAGCATTAAACAAGGTCATCTTAACATGTAAATAATGGGAATAGGTGAAACATAGGACAATAAATAAAAAAATATATGTACCTTTTTTTATTTTGTAACATGTATTATTACTATTGTATTACATTAATTACAGGTTTTTATTGCTAATATCGATTTGTATTCATAAATCATTCACGAAAAAATTATTGCTAATATTGATTTGTATTCATAAATCATTCGTGAAAATCAAAAATATTGGCTAATATCGATTTGTATTTCACAAATATTGGTGAAAAAATTCTTAAAATATCGATTTGTGTTCATAAATCATTCATGAAAATCAAAAATATTCAAGTAAATGATTTGTATTCATAAATCATTTGTGAAAATCAAAAATATTCAAGTAAATAATTTGTTTATCATGAGGTTCTTCCTCATTTGATACTTTTTGTTTTTTCGTTAAGAATCATGTAATGAAAAATCATTTACTTTTCCTCTTTCATTCAGCAAGTGACTGCGAAAAGCAAGACATTGCATCCATGACACTTTGTCTTGCCTTTGAACATTTATCAAAATTTGCATCATTTTGTATAAACTGATCCATAATTTCTGTAACAGTGGCTAAACTTTAACTGTAAAACAACATTGATGAATGATCATAAATGTGAACTGTGACTGCAGCAGACTTTCACATGTACTGCACTGAACTGATATTAAATGCATTGCGAGACAGCGTAGGAGTATCAAAGCAACAAATTAGTGTGATTTCAGAATTATGTGAGTATAACGGTTTGAAAATCTGCACCAAAATGAATCAATAAAAAATATAGAATAAAAAAAAACGCCTTATATTGAAACAGCGTTAAATGGAATAGCATTAAGTGGGATCTTATGTGTATATATATATTGGGTTGTTCGGAAAGTAATTTCGTTTTTTCCCACTAGTGGTGTTAGTTGTATTTTTCCCGCCAATTTTATTCTAAGCCATATTATTCTTATATTAATTTACAAGTATGGGCATATTTGAAAAATCCTTGTAAATCAAATTCTCATAAATTAGAGACAAAATTACCATCAATTTAAATAGAAAAAATTATATTGCATTCTTAAAAATGCCATCCAATTTTTATTCATATATAGTGAATAATCATCAATTAATAAATGATTACATAATTATTCAACACATGCAGTCCTCTACTTACAATGGTGCTATGTTCTGATAACACTATCATAAATTTAAAAAATCATAAGTCAAAAAGTAACAATAACCCACAACTGTAGTAATGTGAGGTCCCGGTAGACCTCACTGTTTATCTATAATTTTCATTATATAAGAATATACAAATTAAGATTCGAACAATCATAATTTAAATCAAAATTTAATTAAAACTCAATACTTTATAATTATTTTACCATATTTGGCAATATTTTACGAGGGGAAATAGAGTCAGAAAGTTAGTCCTAACAAAGGATGTAAAAATTGATAAAAATCTCTCTTTTTCGTGTAAGTTCCTGCTTACCAATTAATCATCAAGTTTACGTCGAATATAAAAGGGAGAAGCATCGTTAGCAACAGAGAGACGGAAAGGAGACGGAAAAAATAGACGGAAAAAGCAGTTGAAGAAAGTTCCCGAATCTGGACGGACGGCGGGCCTGACCCGCAGGGGTCAGTGCCGGGTCCCGTCAGATCCGCCCGCCCGGGGAACCGACGAAGGAACCGAACACCAATTAATAATTTGGACATTGAGATAAAGTACTGTTGCTACATCCTGGACCCGGACATCTCCCTCCATCCTGATTACGGAAGTCGTACCCATAAAATACGATGGTCCGGTCATCTGCCTGTCACTGCAACTTCATTCTACGTCCGACGACAGTAAGAACAATCCACCAAAGACTCTATTTCCTCAGGTAAATTTAGGCATCATAATTACGGTCAGTTAGGTTCGTTTGGCTAGTCCTAAACTGTTCGAATCTCTCCTTCTATTCGTTATTGTAGAAATTATATGCATTTACTGTAGATCTAGCTTATATTATTTAATTGTTAAATAAACGTCTTATTTCTAATTGTTACTCAAGAGTTGGTCTCTCTCATTCCGAACCTGGAGCTCCGTACCTCTTACTCACGCGATAGTTACAAGATTTCGGCTTTTCTAGCATTCTGACATTTTATTAATTTTTGACTACAGCGACACCTTGCGGTAGCCTCACATTGGTGTCAGGAGTGGGGTGGTGCAATAAAAGAGGAGCCTGCAAGGCGAGAAAGAATTTTCTAATAACTTTTTAATCGTTTTCCTAAAAGAGAAATTTTTAAAAGCACGATGGCACGCGTTCAGGGGCATGGGTTCGGAACGCTCACCTTACCAACTTTCCGCGGTGAATTTGGCCTCGCTGTCCGCGTCTTTATCCTCCAATTTGAGGTTATTGCGGACCGGCTCTCATGGGGCCCGTCGAAGCGTTTAAGCTGCGCTATCACAAGTCTTTCGGGTTTTGCCCGGAAGTTTGCCGCCTCTGCCTTTCGGCAACGGCGTATCGAGACGTACGCCCAGTTAAAACTACTCTTGATCAGGTGGTTCGATCAGGATCCCACACAGAGGCAGGAACCTCTTGTCTATCAATGTTTTCAGCAAGAGGGCGAAAGGGTCGAAGATTACGCTCGCCGCTTCTTTGACCTGGTGATTAGTCGTAGGTTTGCACCACTTGAAGCTCCTATAACCATCCTGGAGCTCGAGATCAAAATGATCTCACATTTTATAGCTGGCTTGACGCCTAAATTATGTGCAATGGTATATCGGGAACACCCGCTGGACTTCGACGCAGCTCTCTCAGCAGCCCTCCAGGCCGAGAGAAGTATCCACCTATTTTAACGCCACTCGTAGAACAGCATCTAATTAGGGCTATTCCCCAAGAAAAATTACGACGTACAGATTCGACTCAACCAGATAACATCAAAGCGGAAACATGTCCGGACACGGAGTCAAAATAAGTGAAAAAAAAAAAAAAAAAAAAAAAAAAAAAAAAAAAAAAAAAAAAAAAAAAAAAACACGGCGTTTATAGTCCACTAACTTGTAAGTTCAAAATAATAGAAAGGAGCGGACGTCGGTCGATCTCATGGTGCAAGGCTGCATATATTAGCTTGAAATTTTATATATATATATTATTCCATTATCTAGAAAAAACACAAAAAAAAGAAATGTGACACATAGACCGAATTGTGAGGATTATTAGCATTTAGAAGCCAATTTGTGAGGATCAGGAGCTGACCATTTTTCCCCAATTACCGATTTTGACTAGAAAAAATAGATGGAGTTTACTTATGATCGGGGGTAAACAAAGTCTATAACCGATTGTGAGGATAAATAATTAAGAAACAGAAAGAAGGTGCTATAAATGGATTGGAGTTCGCACCCCAACAGGTGCGGGGGTTTAGAATAGCTCTGTCACGTAACTCAGGTGGGTGGTAAGAGGCCACCAACTGAGGGAGATAATTTACCTGTATATAGCTTATATATTAAATTAGTGTGTAAACTTTACTTGAATGAAATGCTCGACTGAACAGCTCGAATTTATTATAGCATATATAATATTCTTATAGCATAGATTCATTTCCATTTTCATTTAGATTTAGAAATTAGATATAAAATAAAATTGACAAAGGCAAAATGAGATAGAATTGACAAAGACGAATTTTAAGATAACTGGCAAGCTCTCTTATCGTTTATCGTGCAATTATAGTCGAGATTTATTTGAATAAAGAGAAGAATATTTAAGGTGAGACGAAGCTACTTATTTCCCTTCTGGTTCGGGGGAACAAAGCGTAAAGAGGATGGAAGAAAAGCTCCGCGCATAGCAGTCGTTTCTTCTTCCCTTCGCAGGGAACGCAATTTGGGTTTCGTTTCAATTCAGTCTGAAGAGGCTGTAACCCCCTGTAGGGACGGGGATTAGAATAGCTCTACTGTGAGCCTGCATGTCGTACGAGGCGACTAAATGGCACAGGTGGAAGACCTTGAAGGCACAGGCACCACCTTCTTCCAGTCTTAGGCTAGGGAATAAATTGCGTTATAAGGGTTTAGCACACGCCGTGAATGTGAGGCTTTCTGCTAGGAGGCGAATGACAGCCCTCCGCCCTTCCTCTCGCTAGGTGAAGCACACACCTGTAACCTCTTCCGACTCACAAATAAGAGGATCATGAGAGGCGCACTAAAGAAATGAAAAATAATTGGAGCGCACAAGGCGTAAAAGTTTGAGTTATAGAGGCCATATAAATAGATGAAATAAATGAAGGTAGAATTAACTATATCACTATTGAAATAAGAGGTGTACATGAGAAATAGAAACAAATAACTACTAGCACTTAGAAGTAGGATGACGGTTAAACAGATTTATACAAGTGCTAAACTACATAGAGAGCTATAATATGAAATTAAGGAAAATAGAAGAATATAAGAAGCGTAATAGATGCAAGAAATAATGAAAAAAAAAAAATTTTATGCATGATAAATAGAAGGCACGATAAAATAGCATTGAAAAAAAAAATGAAAACACGATAAATAGAATAAATAGAAAGCAGGATAAAATAACATTGAGATACAAGAGAAACAAAAATATATATATGTGTTGGAATATAGTTGTCAGTTATTAGAGTTATCAAGTTTATTTAGAATTATTCATATTATTATTCAAAGCTGTACATATAACGCTTATTAGATTTAATTCTTTAGTTCGTAAGTTGGATTTTTATTTGCCATTGAGGTCCGATCGCGTCCAACTCCTTGATTTATGCGTGAAAATGTGGGTTAAGGACGCACGCTTCTTGTTCAAATTTGTTGAATTTCTTTTTGCAGTTCGGAAATTAACAGCTAAGCTCCTATTTAGACTCCTAACTAATTTAGATATATATATTTATTTAGTTTATTTTTTAAATCAACCTGCTCACCGGCTTCATAACAGGCATATCGTATAAAATTTAAAGTTATTTGTTAGGATGAACATATAGGGAGAATTATTATCATATGGAAATAAGTTTTAATAATAGAAATAAGATCGGATATTTAATTTACAAATTGCAGTGCGGATTCATCTCCATCTAAGTCTGAACCAGCTGTTTTATGAGAGTACTCGAGTATCTCCCAAGATGCTTTCTCTGATGAGGGAGTACTCAATTATCTCCGAGGTGTTCCGATATTACCAAATTGCTTACCTTTTCTATACCGTCCGTATCATCCACGATCTAGCCGATTCTTTTGGTTCTTCATATCTATTCTCATTTGTCATTTTTCAATTGTTGTAATGGGAATAGACACACGTGAAACACTTCGTTCAAATGGATTGTTTTTTTTGGTGATGTCCACGGCAGAAGTTCACAAATGTTTATTTGTTTTGCAAAACCAATTTTAACTTGGAATGCCAGAGGTTCGACGTTGTTACCATATTATCTACTGCTTAATTCTAGTCGTTATATATATCTGTATGTTTATTAGTTATTTAGTTATTGAGCGTTCAAATATCTAAACGCTCTAATCGTTCTGTCAATCTGTTTCGTTGATAGCGGTAGGATATTTTCAATTACATATTTAAAAAAATCTTAACAAAAAAAAAAAAATAGTAATAAGAACTTTAGTAATAGGATGTTGGAAGATTTTCAACCTAGATAAAAATTCGTTAAAGTTTGGAAGTTACGATAAGCTCAACAAGTAGCTGACTCGTTTCCTTGACTGTGTTAGTGATAAAAATTTGTTAAAGTTATAATTTAATGACATAATAGAATTTAGTAGTAATAATAACCTAGAGGAAACAACACTTTGTTAATCAACTACATCCGCTACACCAGTTCTTCCTTTTTCCTTTTCTTGCTTTTCTTTATCGGTAGAACTTGGAGTAGCTGTGTTATGCTATAATTCATATCATTTCGTATGTTCCAATAAGGTTGATTTTCATCTCTTTCTGTTTCTTTCCGTTTAAAGTTAAGGAAATTATTTGTTTAAGTATATTAGAGTTAATAACATTATTTAGGATAATGATAGTGCCTGAGAAAAGTCATGAGTCAATCAATTTAAAATATGTCATCTGTCACAATAGCCATTAACTGTTTGTGATATCTCACTGGTGTCGGTTCAACGAATTTGCCGATTGTGTGTTTAGTGTAGTGCTTCAAAATAAAGATGTTCCATCGCAGAATACTAGTCATCACAACTGTTCTTTCAAGAATTGTTTATGCAAAAGTGTTGTTCAACTTTATAGCATCTGTCATCTCACACATACACCCGTCGGACAGTGACTCAACCATGTATTCAACTAGCGGCATAATGACTAGGGATGTAGACACACCAGAATCAGAAGATCATCATTGCCTTCATCATCACCTTCTTTATCCTGTGTTACTTCCGGAGTCTTTCCTTCGTCCGAAGAAAGATGTCAGCGCAGCAGACTTGATCGACTAAGCCCAACAAGGTAACACAACGAACTACAGTGTTGCTACAATTTCTTCCACAGAATCCGCAGGTAGGAAGATTAATGATTATGTCATCAGGGATAAAACTGTTACTATGTTCGAACTTTATACTGTGAACCTTTGTTTTTGCTCGACTATCTATTTCTAAGTTGTTACCAAGAGCAAAAATCGACATCAACTCGCAGGAGCATTTGTGTTCATTATGTCGAGCTCCTTATATTTTATTCTCTCATCTCATGTTAGTACGAATGATAATCATAATGTCTAAGAAGTAATTGGAATGTTTTAACTTAAGTTATGTTGTAGTTGTTTACATTATATTTTTGTATTGGATTTAGCATTAGTTTTATTAATTATTTAACTTTAATATGTTTAATTATTACTACGGATATCATCATTATTATTATCATTATTATTACTATCATTTTATAACCGATTAATTAATCAACATAATTATTTTGTTAGTATTTAAGTTTTATATATCCATATGTAAATTTAGTTTTAAAGTTCATTAGCAATTCTTGCATGTTTGATACTGCAATTGTAACTACTCGCTGAGATCGAATTGTAACCAAGTAATCAATAATATCTTGATAATATTTGCTGTATTTGGAAGTCAGTTAAGTATTAGAAGTCAGCGAAATATCGCTTATGTTTTATTATTCCTTTTATAATTATCAAGTGGTTTTGCTTTACTTAATATTTGTATCATTTATATTTTATGTTAATTATGTTAACCGACCATATTATTATTGTAGTTATATAACCAATTATATTAATTATAATATCAATAATGTAAACTCCAATTTCAAGAAAATGTTATCTACAGATAGCATTTTCTTTTCCAAAGGGGAAAGTGATGCGAGGTCCCGGTAGACCTCACTGTTTATCTATAATTTTCATTATATAAGAATATACAAATTAAGATTCGAACGATCATAATTTAAATCAAAATTTAATTAAAACTCAATACTTTATAATTATTTTACCATATTTGGCAATATTTTACGAGGGGAAATAGAGTCAGAAAGTTAGTCCTAACAAAGGATGTAAAAATTGATAAAAATCTCTCTTTTTCGTGTAAGTTCCTGCTTACCAATTAATCATCAAGTTTACGTCGAATATAAAAGGGAGAAGCATCGTTAGCAACAGAGAGACGGAAAGGAGACGGAAAAAGCAGTTGAAGAAAGTTCCTGAATCTGGACGGACAGTGGGCCTGACCCGCAGGGGTCAGTGCTGGGTCCCGTCAGATCCGCCCGCCCGGGGAACCGACGAAGGAACCGAACACCAATTAATAATTTGGACATTGAGATAAAGTACTGTTGCTACATCCTGGACCCGGACATCTCCCTCCATCCTGATTACGGAAGTCGTACCCATAAAATACGATGGTCCGGTCATCTGCCTGTCACTGCAACTTCATTCTACGTCCGACGACAGTAAGAACAATC
>AYEL01083965.1:0-28127 GCA_000484575.1 Olivierus martensii
ATAAATATCAAATTTAGTAAATAAAGAATAGGAATGAAAATAAAAATATACAAAATAAATGAATAAATAAAATACAATTAAAATTTTAAAATCAAGATCGTGAAGTTTCTTGAATAAGCCATTTCCAAGCTGAAGGTATAATAGTGGGGTCATTCTTATTAATAGCGGTGGAATTGTGTTGACATTTTTCGATTTCAATGGCTTCGTATACATAACCTTCATATTTATTAGGAATGCATTTTATAAGCGTGGCATTACTCCAATCAATGTCTAAATTATATTGGAGGAAACGTTTAGTGAGAGCCGTGGTGGTATTCTGATAACGTAGGCTTTGTTTGTGTTCCTTGATCCTAGTTTTAAGATTGTGGGATGTATAGCCTATGTATACTTCCTCTTTGTTGAGATCTAGATTTTTGAGGAGGATTTTATAAACCCTGGCTGGTTGATAGAGGGCTTATTGTCTTTGTCATTACGTAGCAAATTGAGGAGCGTGTGTTTCCGTTCAAAGACGAGTTTACGGCCGGTGCAACGCTCAATCGTTTTACTTAAATTCCTGAGAGTGGTAGTAGATTGGAGTTTACTGTAAGCAATATTTTGCGAAGAAGAGATTTTATTCAACTTCTTTTTAATTTGTTGTAAGATTTTGACTAGGACTTTTGATTTGTATCTGTGAGATATGCCATGTCTTATAATAAATCCAATTTCTTTGTACAATGGGTGATCGGTTAACGAACATAATCTGTTCCAAGAAAATGTTTGTTATCTGAATTGTTCGTTAACTGATCATCAATTTACCAAAGGATTTTATGGGAATTTGATTAATTCATTCCGGAGACCCAAAAAAACATAAATAAAAAATTATATAGTTTCTTACTATGTTTATTTATATGTAATAACAATAATATATACATACATAGTCTTGCATTTTCATCTATAATGTTTATTTTCCAATAAAGAATCTGCCCAATATCAATTGCTTTTCTCTCTTCTACAGGATTTTTCGGAAGTGATTAATAGCATTGTCGTGGTAGAGATCCTCCAAGCCTATTGACCTTAACCTGGTATGAGTGCCATTCTAAGACCAAAAAATTGTAATATCTCTCTCTTACCTTCTTTAATAAATCTTTGATTTGTTTTACGTTGTTCGAGTTCATTTTAATCGGGAAAAACTACTATTCTTCCATCCTTAAGGTGGTGAGTTCATTTTAATCAGGAAAAACTATTGTTCTTCCATCCTTACCCATAAGGTTCATTTTAATCAGGAAAAACTGCTGTTGTTCCATCTTTAAACTCAAATTCATTTTAATCGGGAAAAATTACTGTTCTTCCATCCTTACCCATATGGTTCATTTTAATCAGGAAAAACTACTGTTCTTCCATCCTTACCCATATTATCTTCTTTAATAAATCTTTGATTTGTACTTTCTTTAATAAATCTTTGATTTGTTTTAAGTTGTCTCCGAGTTCATTTCTAACCTTTAATAAATCTTTGATTTGTTTTACGTTGTCTCCGAGTTCATTTTATGGGAAAAACTGCTATTCTTCCATCCTTACCCATAAGTCCATGAATGTGCAAGGCCTAAGCCTGAAATAGCCTCATGGAATATTTTTATCTGGAGGCGGCCATTTATTGAGAGCCGCCATCATCACAGGCTCATAAACACGCAAGGCCTAAGCCTGTCATTCCATTAGATTAGTTAAGCCGAAATATCCACAAGGCCTAAGCCTGTCATTCCGTTAGGTTAGTTAATCCGAACTATCCTCATGGAATATTTTAACTGGCGAGTGGTCACTTATAGAGCCACCATCATCACAGGCTGACCAACACCCATGATGGCTACTTATAGAGCCACCATCATCACAGGCTGACCAACACCCATGATTACTTATAGAGCCGCCATCATCACAGGCTGATCAATACCCATGATGGGATCAAACCCAATGGTCCGGGCCCAGATCCCTCCTAAAAAATTGGAGGAGTGGGGCCCCCAGATCCTCCAGAATGGTAAGCCACAGTTTTACCATGCAGCCATCCGGCTGATCTGTCATTCGGTCAGTCCGTGGGTCCCACAGCGCGGCCATCCGGCCGACCTGTCATTCCGTCAGTCCGCGGGTCCCACAGTTTGTTCTGTGAAGATTATCTGAACATGTGTTTCGTAAAACCAATGAGGTGTTCGTTATCCGAACATGTGTTTGTTAACCGAACATAAAAATCGGGAAAAACCACTGTTAGTTCCATGAGGTGTTCGTTATCTGAACATGTGTTCGTTAACCGAACATAAAAATCTTTGAAAACGTGTTCAATATCCGAACTGTTCGTTAATCACCCACTGTATCGATCTATGTAATGAGTGATTGTGCATTTGAATAATGCTCTAAAGGCAACCATTTTATGACTCCAGGCATTAGGTGAAGTAGCAGGGATGAATATAGGAATGTAAGAAGGTTTCCTATACACAGTTGTGAAATATTCTGCATTGACAATGTTAATATTTATGTCAAGATAGTGAATGTGTGAATGGCTACTTTGATCAAGTTTAATATGTAAGCCAAGGGAAATATCGCTAATGGCGTTAACGATTTCATCATTATGTTCTTTGCCATCTCAGATTATTATAACATTGTCAATATACCATTTGTAGAGTTTAATGTGTGGAAGAAACAGGTGTAGAGCTTGTTTTTCTATGAGCCCAATGCATAATTTGGTGAGGATAGCTCCCATTGGGCTGCCCATAGGCACACCTTTATTTTATTTCAAGATGTGTCCATCAAAAATACAATAAGAGTGGAATGTTACAAGATCGCATATTTCCTTTAGACATAATTATAAGACATGGCATATCTCACGAATACAAATCAAAAGTCCTGGTCAAAATCTTACAAGAAGTTAAAAAGAAGTTGAATAAAATCTCTCCTTTGCAAAATATTGCTTACAGTAAACTCCAATCTACTACCACCCTCAGGAACTTAAGTAAAATGATTGAACGTTGTACTGGCCGTAAGCTCACTTTTGAACAGAAAAACACACTCCTCAATTTGCTGCGTAATGACAAAGACAATACGCCCTTTATCAGCCAGGACATGGCATATCTCACAGATACAAATCAAAAGTCCTAGTCAAAATCTTACAACAAATTAAAAAGAAGTTGAATAAAATCTCTTCTTCGCAAAATATTGCTTACAGTAAACTCCAATCTACTACCACTCTCAGGAATTTAAGTAAAACGATTGAGCGTTGCACCGGCCGTAAACTCTTCTTTGAACGGAAACACACGCTCCTCAATTTGCTACGTAATGACAAAGACAATAAGCCCTCTATCAACCAGCCAGGGTTTATAAAATCCTCCTCAAAAATCTAGATCTCAACAAAGAGGAAGTATACATAGGCTATACATCCCACAATCTTAAAACTAGGATCAAGGAACACAAACAAAGCCTACGTTATCAGAATACCACCACGGCTCTCACTAAACGTTTCCTCGAATATAATTTAGACATTGATTGGAGTAATGCCACGCTTATAAAATGCATTCCTAATAAATATGAAGGTTATGTATACGAAGCCATTGAAATCGAAAAATGTCAACACAATTCCACCGCTATTAATAAGAATGACCCCACTATTATACCTTCAGCTTGGAAATGGCTTATTCAAGAAACTTCACAATCTTGATTTTAAAATTTTAATTGTATTTTATTTATTCATTTATTTTGTATATTTTTATTTTCATTCCTATTCTTTATTTACTAAATTTGATATTTATACATTTATTTATATTTAATTTAATTTTTTATAATTTTTTACTGCAATTTGTATTTTTAAATTTTGTTCTAATAATAGAATTTATTATATGGTTAGACTGATGATGGTTATTGAATAGTCAAAAACGTTTACCAAATAAATTGTTTTTAATCTCCTACATTTGTACTTTAAACTTTTAACGAAACTTCACTAGCTACTAGGGTTTCTGTATCAACAATTAAAAGAACTGTAACTGACGGAAATTTTTTAAAATAAATTTTCAAATTATAATTAATTTTAGCATTTATAAAGTAAAAATTGAAATATTTTAATCTGATTACTATGTTTTAATTCAAAGATCTAGTCGAAAATGATAATAACTTCTCTACTGCGATCCGTTTTACACCGTATCACTTATCATTAATCCTAACTGAAAAGACTCGTCGATCATCGAATTTGGCCTTGAAAGGTCTTCTTTTTTGAAAAGGGTAAAATAATAGCCATTACAATATTATATAGCCAGCCTTTCTTCAGTTCCTCTCCAGTACTCAATGTCTACGGATGTACAATTATTTTTTATAAAATGTAAATAATTCAGCTCAATTTTTAAAAGTGGAAAAATATATTTATTAAACATGAAAGACTTTCAGCGTTGTGCTGAAGATGGCTTAATAAAGCTGAAATACCTTCAAGTTTAATAAATATATTTTTGCACTTTTAAAAATTGAGCTGAATTATTTACATTGAATAAAAAGTGGGAAGAAATTATGCATTTTTTATAAAATTTATGCAATTTTGTAAAAAATAATATTTTTTTGTGAAAAATAAATTTTAATTCTTACTATAAATTTTTAAATACCTATACACATTCCTCAATGATTTAAAGTACATATAATGAAATATAGATACGTTTTGAGAGAGAAAAAAATATATGTTTATAATTTTGATATTTTCCAGGATTCATTATAATATAATACATGTTTATAATTTTGATATTTTCCAGGATTCATTAATTTATTCCCATTGGACTTTTTTAGTTTGATTAGTGCGGTTTTGATATCTGCGGTGTATTGCGAGATAGTTTAATTAATGCAGTTTTGATATATGCGGTGTATTGCGAGGATTTATTAACCATAGTTTGATTAGTGCAGTTTTGATATATGTGGTGTATTGTGAGGATTTATTACCCAAACTAATCAAGGAATTCCTGTATAAACTGTGATGTCAACCCTGAGTTTCAGAGTAATGGTAAGAAGAAATAGGTTATGCACAAGATGATAAAATGTTATGCAAAAGAGGACAGAAATAGGGTGGTAACAGATACAAATGTTTACGTTTGCACTCTTAAATATTACAGTATAGATATGTTGATTATTCAAGAATTCCCAAGCACTAGGTATAAAATCCCAGTTCTTGTCTCTTAACACTCACTTTATCTATGCAGCTGAAGAGGAGCAGTTCAGCCCAAAAGTGCTCCTGCATCTTTATTTTTCTTTTAAGGTCCTATAAGCTAGTTTAGATTTTATTTTATACTTAAAATAGGTATATAAATTATTTAGCTTACTTATTTTGGCTTATTGTTTACTTTTATATAAAACTTAAATTAACACACAGACCCAGAGCCATCATGAAAAATTGAAGATGTAAGAACTGGAATCAAACCTGAATCCTCCAAGATGATACACGTATTCTTTAAAACATGGCCATTTGGCTGAGTTTTTTAGGCTAGTGCTATTGTGCATTTAATGAATAATAGTTTAAATATGTTTTTAGACTTTTATATACATTAGCAAATGGAAAAAGGCTGTAATTCGCTACTGCTAAAAATTGTGTAAATGAAGTAAGAACATGTTAATAAATATGAAATATTAATAAAAATGATAATATTTCAATGAATTCACGTAATTTTTTTTAAAATAATATGATGCAACTTCAAATATTAACAAATGTAATGTAAACAAATGTTATGTAACTCATGGTTTTTATAAAGTGACCAGATTTTCTGATCAACTAGGACACACTAGATATTGGGGGGCATATGGATATAGGGTGTGGGTTGGACAAAATTAAAAAATGAAAAAAAAAAAATTTTTTTTTTTGAAAAATAATGAAAAAATTAAATTATTAGAAAATTTACAAAAAGAAAGCAGGAAGAGATAAATAAATAAACAATATATTTTACTATTATTTTTTCATTAGATTGATTCATTCACATTGGTTATATTAGGGAAATCATATTCTATGTATAGTAAAAGTTGGGAAGGAAAATTCTTTAGAAGTTAATTTTTTAATATGAACTGTTTACTTATAAGTAAAAATCAGGACAATCTGGGGCATTTTATTCAAAACTGGGACAAAGACTCAAAAACTAGGACTGTTCCTGCTAATCCAGGATGTCTGGTCACTTTATTTTCTATCAATAATTTCTGAAAATTTCACCTGAATTTCTTCATTCATGGTTCATTTTGTTCAGAAGACTTGTCACTCTCTAAAAATATTGAGTATTTTATTGGATGGCTAAAACTTTGTATTAAAAAAAAATCATATTTTTGCCGATCTCATAAATGTAACAAAAAGTTACAAAAAAAAAAAAATGCTTATATTGTTAGAAAGAGAACAAAATCTATACTGAAGATTTCAAAAGATTTTGACAAAAATTAAGCAAGATTTCACAATTTTAATTTTTTTTATTTGTTTTGCATATTAATTAGGCTTAATTTTAAAATATCCACAGCACTCAAGGAGTTAAAGTTGGGAGTGGCTCATAAGTATATGTAGTATATAAATATATAAATACGGTGAAACCTATTAAAATGACCACCTTGATACAGTGACCACATGGCTAAAGAGACCAAATTTCAAAAGCTGGTTTGTTTCCTATAAGATGTAATGCTATTTTTGTTCTGTATAGTGACCACCTGTCTAATGTGTATACTGACCACTCAGTTAGTTTTAAGAAATTTTAACCTGCTAAAGTGACCAAGATGACTTCATGGAGGAATTACTGTATTTTCCTTAGAATTTTTTTCCATTAGATAAAATTCTAAGGATTAGTATTCCATTAGAATTTTCCTATGATGATAAAATAATCTGTTAAACCAGTATATTAAAAAGTAAATATTATAATACTATTGTATTTGTATTTTTATACAGTATTTTAAGTCTGACTGTGTTAAATGCACACATACAGGTTAGTATTAATTGTAATACAGTATATGTTTTCAATAAGACTTTGTTTGTCAGAAGGTGATATGTGTTATATGTCGTCATTATTGCTTGAACTGCAAGTTGATGATTTTAATTAATATAAATTTGTGGTTTGGATTAATCTGTTCTTTTTTTTTTGGGAAGGGGAGAGTCACTGTCCTGTATAGTGACTACCTATGAAAAGTGACCAGTCAAGTTAGTCCCAAAGGATGGTCACTTTAACAGGTTTCACTGTATTTTAAATATTAATTTTTTATATAAGAGATCTGTTGAAGACATCTTTATTTCAAAAAAACAAAGCAAATACAAATGAATTTAGAATGAAAATGATTGATTCATCATCAGATCTATTTTTACAATGTGAACAAGATGATATATGAGGTGTGGTTATTAAATAACTAAATGCTATAAATAAAACTTTATTAAAATATGCAAAATAAAAAAATGCAAATTAAACAATGATACAAACTAAATTAGCCTTTAATTGTGCAAAGTAATAAAATATTATATAAATAAATTGAAAAAATACAAACACTTTCTGTCTCAATATATAGAGACTATTATCAAGTATGGTGAAGGAACAAAGGGATACATGAGCTGCAGGTGAAGGTAGAAGAGGGATGTACACTAGTGAACAAGGAATCCGAATGACCAGAAAGGGAGATTTGGAAGGGGGAAGAAATTTTAGCAAAATAAACACTGATACAGAAAAATGATAGAAGAAAGGATAGCAATAAGAGGAAAAGAAGGAAGAGGACTTACTACAGTAGTAGCATAGATGAGACATGGCTATAGAATAATAGAGAATAATAACAAGAGTAGAAGAAAGGAATAGCAACTAATAAAATTAGGATAAAAGGGGGAAATATAGATTAAAACAGGAAGGGAAATGAAAAAATAAAGGTGAAAAACAAGAAAATGAATCTTATTTAGAATCAAGAAAGTTTATAGTGGTGGACCAAATTAACAGAATTAAAACAGAAGTGTTATTGAAAACATGGGGCCTAACAATTTCTAAAGCTTCTAGGAAAAATAATGAATTAGGATATTGGGGCAATAACTCTAGCATCTTCCAAAGTAGGTGAGTACTTAATCAATAAGAACTTTTCAACAAGAGAGGATCTTAAGTTTTCATTATAGATGTTTGTAAAGTAATTTCAGAGATTCGAATACCTAAACTTCTGGCAGTGGCACTGACATAAAGAATAGAATTTTGGTGCATTTTAATGGAAGGGAATAGATATTACAAAGTTTGGAATTTTCTTTAGATCCTTATTGTTAACAAAGATACAGCAAAGTAATTGATAGGAGGAAGCAGGTAGATTCAAGCTGAATTTATGATGAAAGTTGTTTAATTTTATAAATAAGGGGATCAAAATAAGTGATGGATTGTGAAATGAATTTAAAACTGATGGTAAATTTGAAAAGAAAGGTGGGTGAAAAAAGAGCAAACTGAACATTACAATTTAGAAATAAGTTACTCCTGTGCAGGGCAATAATTTAACTTGTGTCACCAACCATCCATGTTATCTGACCTATGTAAACTAACAACCTGGAGAAATATCCCAGCTCTTTGTATAGCGGTTAACATTAGCTGATGTAGACCAGTTGTGGATGGTCGAAAACGTTCCTTTGTGAAATAAAGATTTTATTTCTGCTTAGTGCTTAAGATTACTTCTTTACTAAGAATTTTGCAATTAAATAATCAACTGTAAGCATAGTAGACTTTATAAATTTTAATTCAGAAATTACTTCTGATTGACTAGATCAGTGTTTTTCAAACGGTGTGCCATAAGAGGATCTTAAGTGTGCTGTGAAAATTTTTAAAGATTAAATTATTTTTGAGAGAAGTCCAAAGAACAATAAGTGTACATATCAAAATTACTCTCTCTTCAAATTGCTTATACGAGTATATCATTGTTGTAATAAACATATATATATATACAGTGGCGGATTTAGCATTTGAGAGGCCCCAGGTGCAATTCAATTTTGAGGCCCCCCTCTAAATATTTTCACTATCCCTACATCCTACAGTGTGAATTCTACATGCACATTTTTTACTCTAATAGCTATTAAACTGATTGTCCAAAAAAGTTGAGACCTAGGGAAATAACATTGAAAATTAACCAATATAAAATTACAACTGCCTGGCTGTATTTAAAAGGTCACTGATGTTCAGATTGTATTAAGTATGAAAATTAAAGTTTATTTGTATAAGAATTATTGTTAAAACAAAAATATCTAGTAATCCATGGATGTAAAAGATAGTTTATTTTTAAATTTACTACTGATTTGTACTTCAAAAATCTAGTAATCTACGAATAATAAAAATTTATTTGTAAATTAATATAATATATTTCACTATTGTTTGGTAAATAATGGAGGACATTTTGAACATTTGTTATAATTAATTCCATTCCAAGTATTTGATTTCATCTTTTGAGTTTTCTGGGAATTTGCTGATTGATAATAGTACAGTCATGAAAGAGAAATATCATCAAAAGCTCTCACAAAATCATAGCTGCTTAAAATTTTGCATAGAGCTAGAATATCATGTGTAGATGATGGGGGAAGTTTACATCATTTCGATTTCCACAACATTAACAAAAACGGGACAAAACAACAAAAAATAATGGTTTTTTGCCAAAATTTTGAAGGAAAAAAATATTCTTCAAAATTTTGACGAAAAACCGTATTTTTATTGTTTTGTCCCATTTTTATTAATGTTGCAGAAATCCAAATTATGTAAACTCCCCCCCAGCTTCTACACATGATATTCTAGCTCTATGCAAAATTTCAAGCAGCTATGATTTTGTGAGAGTTTGAATTCCTGATGACAGGACTATATTATATAAAGTGAATAAAAAAATCTGATTTTTTGCTTCTGTAAATTGTTACTACTGTCGTCCAGCTTAGCTGTGACCATCGATGCAAGTGCGGGTGCTCTGACTGAACGAGTCCAATGACAAAATAGGGATGACAGCTTCACACTTGGATGTTTTCAAACGCAAGATAACTGAGGTTGAATGGAAGTTTATTGTAATGTCGAATGCTAAATGATTAGTTTTGACATTGGAAATAGATTATTTAACAGAAGTTATTGTAATGCTAAATGATTAGTTTTGACATTGGAAATAGTATATTTAACAGAAGGAAACCAAAACCATTCTCACCTGTCATTATATCGACTGCGACTCTCCCTTTCGCGTTTGGATTCATCCACCTTAGATAGGCACGGCTTTCGTGGACGGACAATATGTCTTGAATATTATTTTTAATTTTTATTAAAAATGAAATTATTTAAGAATATTCGCACCATTTTTATACCTACTTTATGAAATACAAATCAGTATTAAAATTTAAAAATAAATTATTCCTATTATTCATGGATTACTAGATTTTCTTTTAACTCTTTTACCTAATGAAACTTAATAATTCTTGTACCAATAAGTCTCAATTTTCATAATTAATAAAACCTGAATATCAGCAAACTTTTAAATATAGTCAGCAGTTGTAATTATATATTGGTTAATTTTCAATGTTATTTCCCTATGTTTCAATGTTAATTCCCTATGTCTCACTTTTTAGACCACCGGTATACTTTTTATTTCAAAATAGGGTTCATTAATAAAAATACATCAATCAGTATAGTTATCACTGTTTATTAAATATTAAAAATATATTGGAATATAATAATATCAATGACAATTTTTTACGGAATATTAAAAACAAATTAAATCGGAACTTTTCTCGCTTTAGCTTTAGCAAATTTATCAATTAGACTTTCATAACCGAATAACATATCATTTTCTATAAACATCATAGACAAATGACTTAAATGGTGTTGAGATAAGGAATTTCCGTTTATTAAATATTAAAAAAATATATTGGAATATACTAATATCAATAACAATTTTTTACGGAATATTAAAAACAAATTAAATCGGAACTTTTCTCGCTTTAGCTTTAGCAAATTTATCAATTAGACTTTCATAATCTAATAACATAACTATATCATTTTCTATAAACATCATAGACAAATGACTTAAATGCTGTTGAGATAAGGAATTTCTTAAATAATTTTTAACTCTTTTAAGAACTGAAAAAGAATGTTCACCACTTGAATTACAAATAGGAATTGTCAAAAATATTTTCAGAGTTTATGTAACAGTCTAAAAAACACTGCTTAACCAATATATGAATGAACACAAAATAGCACTATTTGCAGTAGAATATTTAACTAAATACCGCTAGCACTTTCACACAGTTTTAGACAGGATAAGGAGGCTAAAAGTAGACAAGAATGATACATTCACTATGTTTGATTTCGAAGCTCTCTATCAGTCACTCAAAATAGAACCAGTTTGTCTACTCTTCTATAGATTTCTGCTAGAGCACATCCCACAGGACCAGAGTAATCCCCAGTTCCTGTGTGAAATAGCACACACCATATGCTATAACTCATATTTCACCTTTAGAGGCAAATTCTACAAGCAAGTTCTAGGGGTGCCTATAGGCAGCCCCATAGCGTGAACTTTGGCAGAAATCCTCCTTAGAGAGGTTGAAAACCAGATACTTCCAAAATTCCAACTGCACACCAAATTTTATACCAGATACGTTGATGATTTACTAATAGTTTGGAACTATGATGAGAAAATAGAAGAGTTAGCTGAAAACTTCTCAATGAAGCAATTCGGCCTCAAGCTAAAAATTGATCAAGTAAGTAAAACACAATTACACTACTTAGACCTCTCTTTACAGATAGACAGCGAGAAAGTCATCACAAGTGTATTTAGGAAGGCAACGTACAAACCAGTTCTCATCCCGAATTGGTCAAAAGACCCTGCCAGCTATAAAAAAGCAGCCTTCCGGAGCCTATACAGAAGGGCATTAACATACTGTATGGAAAAAGAAGATCTTAGAAGAGAGCTAGACTACGTAAAAACAATTGGACTACAGCACGGATATTCAAGGCCGTTTCTCTCACGAGTACTGAACCAGGTGAAGAAAAGAATCTCCAACAGTGTAGACAGAGAAGAAAACCCTAGCAGTACTGAACAGCATTTCGCACCAATACCATACCATTTGAAAGACTTAAATGTGATAAAAAGAGTAGTAAAAAACAAAAACAAGTGCATGGCCACAAAAAGGGGTCCAACAGTTTTTAACATCTCCTCCGCAATGAGAAAGACAAACTAAGAGAGTGGGAGCATTCGGGAGTGTATAAATCCCTATTAAGGACATACAACAACAAAGCGAGACTGCGTACGTAGGAGTAACCTCTAGACCCTTAATTAGAAGAATTGACGAACACAAAAATGACATTAAGTTAGCCAGAACGTCCACCTCCTTAGTGCAGGAAGCCTATGATAAGGACATTGAGATTCTTTGGAATAAAGCGAAGGATAATAAAAGAATTCCTCCGCACACACAACCAACCATTGTAGAGTCTCTGGAGATACTCCGCAGTAAGAACAAAGAAAATTTGATAAATGACAGATTTGCGTGGGAGCTGCCACAGGCATGGAAATTCGCCCTGGCTAACACCTAGAAACCACCAGTGCACAGTTAACTTTGACAAGTGATCCCACCAACTTTGGGGAGTACTATGCCACAAATGTGTAGAAAAAGAGGCCGCTTAAATGAAATTTATCTTATAAGGACATTACAGTGTATTTTGTTGTATCCCACTCCGTTCTGAATGACTTGTATCATATTTTATTGTAAATCTATCCTTTACATTTTCTTAATTTATGTTAAACTTATCAAACTGCCTGTTTAAACTGTTCTATTTTCGAACTTCGCAAACTTTCGTGTTAATAGAATTCAAAGGTTGCCATAGCAACCGGCATTCTTTTTGATTCAGTTTTGTATCAAAACTCCGCCTGATGATGGTCATAGACCGAAAGTGCTAGCGGAATTTAGTTAAATAAATTCTTTATTCTACTGCAAATAGTGCTATTTTGTATTCATTCATATTTTCAGAATTGTCTCTACATTAAGAAATGTAGATTGTAAACCTCCAATTAATAATTTATGCATATCAACAGGATTAGTGATATTTTCTTCTTTTACAAAGGCAATAAAATGGACATTCATCTTTAAAATTTTTAATATCTTTAAAATTTTTAATATCAATATCATTTCAATATTTTGTGCATATATTTTCCACACAATCCTTAAATTGGACGTCAGGCATTTTAAGATTAAAAAATAATCCAAAATCCTTTATAACTTCATCGTAAATGGTGCTTCTCCGTGATAATTCTAAAATTAGTACATCACAAATTACATTATGTACGTTTACGACAAAATTTTCTTTTGCATTAAAATGTGTTTCATTTAACGATGTTTCTTCAAAGTGTAATTTTCTTTTTTTTAATCTCATCTCTTGGTAGTTCCAGTTTTCCGTCAATAAGTTGGCACCATTCTCAATATCGTCAAAGTTGCTTCTGACAATCATTATAAAATTTGAAAGCGATTTTAGCAGATTTATTTCTAACGATAAATTGTACTGGGTGTCTTGCAATGATTTGTTTGTATTATTTATTCTTTCTAATAATTTATCCCATAACACAGTTAACAATGCTATTTCATAATCGTTGAAACATTCTGCTAATTTTTCGCCTCCAATTTGCTTACAGGTTTTTCACTATCAGACATACTAATTTGGATTAGCGCTTCTTTAATATTTTGATAATTACATTTTAATGCAGAAACCGCGTCTACTCTTGATACCCACCTAGTGTCACTTATTCTTTTTATATGTGGAAATTGAGTTGTCATACTATTTATAAGTATATTCCATCGCCAAGCAGACGCCGAGAAATATACATTTTGAATAAAATCAAAGTAATTTAATGCACCAGAACATGATTCCGCAGTACAATTTCCTATTAAATTTAAGGTATGGCTAGCGCATGGTACATAGGTTGCTGTATTAATATGATGTTTTATTCTTGCTTGCAATCCACTGTATTTGCCTGCCATATTTGCCGCATTATCGTAGGTTTGCCCCCTACAGTTTTTTATATCTATCGATAAATCTTCTAAAAATTTTAGAATTATTTGTTCTAAATATTCAGAATTATGATTTTCAATATTAATAAAACCAAAAAATCATTCTTTTATATTTCCATTTTTGTCAACAAATCTCAAAATACAAGTTAATTCATCTACATGGGCTACATCCGGAGTAGAGTCTACAATAATGGAATAATAAACTGCTTCTTGAACTTCAGATATTAAATATTTCTGGACTTCAATACCCATTAAACTTATAAATTCGTCGCATACCGTGTGCGATAAATAATTAGCCTTTCCATCTGGATTGGTACCTGGATTGCTAAATTTTTGCAAATGAATTTTCAAAAAGCTATCAAATTCCACCAGATACTCAATACAACTTAAAAAATTTTCTTTTCGATGTGAATCTGTGCCTTCTCTATGGCCATGAAATGCTACTCCTAAACTCACCAATAATTTCACAGTGCAATGAGTCGTTGTAAAACAACTCGCCAATACTTCTGTTCCGAATCAATTTGTTGTTCTAAGTGTGTGTCGATATGTTCGGCAATTGATAATCGTTTTTGTAGAGTTAGCATTCATTTCATATGGCCTTGAGAAGTTTCGTGACGTCTTAAGTCACTGGCTAAATTTTTCCAATCATTGAATCCTGTTGAAAATTTTGTCTGTATATTGGAAAACAGTCTACACACACAACAATAAATGCATTTACTTGTTTCTGAATATATTAACCACTGACAGAATTCTTTAGTTCCATTTGCTTTCACACAATAAAAATTTATTTGTTAATTTAATTTAAGGAATAATGCCAAATTTTTATAATCTTCTTATATATTTTGGATTAAACGAAATTTAAATCAAGATATCAAGATAATATTTTAGTTATAAGAACCAGATAAGTAAAATCCTCTGCATAATCAATATGAAGCTAATATGTTCTAAATTCAAGTAATAGTAAAATATTTTATCTTTGAATTTTATATTTAAAAATAATAATAAACAATCAGAATTAACAATTTTCAAAAAAATTATTAAAAATATTCCATTATTTTGCTTTTTAAAAATCTAAATAAATTTTGCAGATATACAATATATTAAATTTAATTCAAAATTATTTGTTTAATAACTATCAAATTACTAAGCATTCAACTGTTTGTTATATCTGCAATTATTTAAAACTAAATTTCAATTAATTTTATAATTTTTAATTATAATATTAGTGAATATCTTCCCTGAGTACATAAAATATTATCTGATATCAACTTGTAAAAGTTATTCTCTAAAAAATTTGCATTTTAATATTTATATTTCTTTCATTATTTATAAACATGAAATATATAAAAAATAAAACAAAAGGCTCAATTACAAATTTAAGTGTTTAGATTAACATAGTAAACTAGTTTTGTAAAATAAAATATGAATTATGAAACGATAAAAATTTTTAATACCAAGATATAATATCTTGGTATTAAAAATACCAAGATAACATTATTAATATAACATTATTGTTAATATAACATTATTGATTAATGTTAAAAATAAATGTTTTTAATTTTCATGTTAACATTTTATGAATACTATTTATAAACTAGGGGCTTCATTTCTGAAGCTTTTCAGCTATCAATCCAGTGGGATTTGAGCCTCTGGTTCTCCAGTCTAGACATAGAGCCGATTGTTTAAACGCGTTCTAGACCTCGACCACGGTCAGAACCACAGTTTTATAAAATGTGCATTGCTTAAACAAAATGTCTTAGCAGACGAGGTCTAAAAAACTGGTTTTTAATTTATATTTCTAGACCAACCACTAGCCAGGTTTAGAATCTACGCCGCATCTTCTCGCGCATGTGTTAAATTTTCATATTTTGTAGAATCCTCTATATTTAATTTGAATTATTATTGAATGAAATATAATTTAAAGAATAATGATATAATGAAGAATAAAGAATATAAATATAATGAAGAATGTTTTAAGTGTAACTTAAAACATTCTTCATTTCTTCACTTCCGCCATCGATAGAACCCGAGATACTGATTGGCTGAAAATTTTCAAAAGATGAGGACACATAGGAACTGTAGTAACAGCCGAGGTTTAGCCACCATTCTGTTAGAATCTGCATAGTCAACGTCTTTGCAATGCTTGTAAAACAATTTATCTGAACACTGTCTAGACCCGGTTTTTGCAGTAAACCGTGGATGATAGAAACTCCGTTTAAACAATTGGCCCATAGAGTTTGCTTGAATGCTAACAAATTGGGGTTCAGGGGATATCTATCTGATATAGAACATTTCTAAATGGACTAACCATTATATTGGAAATAAATTTTTTATTCTTACTTACTAATAAAAACTCTGAAAATAAAGTTCTTAAATAATAACTCTGTCAAAAATTAAGGATTAATCTTTAAAAAGATAGAACAGAAATCACAAAACAATTATAGCTAAAAATATTAAAGTTAGACTGACAAATACAAACCTCGAAGGTTGTTAATTTTAATTCATCAAAGCATTAAGCTTTTAATTTAAACAGTATTTTAGTCTTCTCTAAGTATTTTTAATGAAAGAAATACTCTAAGGTTAATAATTAAAATAAACCTAATAATAAAAGTTACATTTTTATGACTAGAATAGTTAAGAATATTGAACCATCTATTAGCAAAATAATCTTTTTTGTTCTCTCCAGGTTTTGAAACCATTAAATTGAAAAATTTTGTGTTTTTGAATTTCTTCTTTTGGAAATGATCAAAATGCTATCTCCATGATAAATCTGGAATTTATACATCCAACAGTTATAGCAAGGAATTTCTATTACTTACTCATGTCATGTTATCAAACATATATTTACTAGATATAGCATGCATAATTAAATATTGAATTCAATAAACTCTCTTATTTGCAATGTTAAATTTTTATAAAACATTTTTAATATCAAATTTAAGGATCTTACGAGAAAAACAGAATTTGGTTTCTGGGCACTAAAATTATTGTATAGAAAAAATTACTATTGTTTTTCAACATAAATTAATAAGTTATTACGAAAAAAAGCATGCATATTATACTATAATTAATTTGTTTTAATTAATTAAACATTAATTAAAACAAATAAATAAATTAAATTTTTATTTATTTGTTTTAGCAGCCAAGATAAATACACAGTCAATTCATTCATATTATTATACTATTCTGTAATGCATTAAGCAACTCAATTTTTTTAATAAACTATATCACCTTTTTTGCATAGGAATACCATGTCATTTATTCACTTTGTACTTAGAAATTATCACAATATCAATCATGCCTATTAGCATTGATTTTGCATTGCTTTATTATGCTACAATAATAAAGCAATGCAAAATCAAATGATAATCACTAATAACTAGCTTCATAAAACTCAGATTAGCTTCCCTTCCTCATTTAGAGCAGCTAGCAAAATAACAGTTACTTTCCATGTAAAATTACGTAATCACCACTTTTCATATGCATTTTGAAAATTCAATTAAAATAAATATCTAGAAATTTAATTATTCTTTTCATTTGTTTATTTTATTTATGTAATCATTTAAATAACAATAATATTTTCATATCAAATAAATATAATAATATTTATTATGCAAAATTTGTCCACCACATCAGAAAAATTTCAATTGCTGATTTTGTTTTTGGTCCCTATATGCAATTTATTAATACTGATTAAAAAATTGTATTTCTGTCATTTCTCAATCTTAAATATATGTTTACACATGATCATTGTTTTTAAAATACTATAGAAGAAGGAAATATTTTAGATAAGATTTGCTTAATTCGTATGATATTAATAAAGTACAGTGAGATAATCATATTAAAATGAATTGAAAATATTTTGCTTATTTCAGAAATAAATTGAAATAAAATAACATTTTGTTTAATTGATGGCTTAAAAACTTATATTTGTTATATAAAAATTTTAAGAAACACACAAAACTAAATTTTTCATTTTTTAGTAAAAGTTTATATAAATATAGTATACAGATATGCCTTGCTTTAAATGCTTTGTAAATACTGTATAGTATTTCTCTATTCTATATTTTTATTTTATATCTCAAAAGAAAAATTATCTCAAAATAATATTTATAATAAGTATATAAAACAAACTAACACAAAGATGGGCGAGACCCAGAGCTTTCTGAAAAACTGGAGATGGGAAACTTTGAATTGAATTTGGATCATCCAAGGTGGTGTTCAAATGCTTTAACCATGTGAACATCTGGCTGTGCATCTGGTTTTTTTTTAGACCTAATGCTATTGTGCACTTAATGAATAATAATGTAAATAGAAAACTTTTTTCCTGTTTCACCAAAAATTTCACAAGTACTTTACAGCTGAACTTGATCCATCGAGGGGAGCTCAAGAATATTTCTGTTAATAAATTATTTTGTCCTGTTAAAAGCTTTAATATGTTTTTAGGCTTTTATAGGCATTAGAAAATGTAAAAGGCTGTGATTTGTTTTATAATGGTGATCTGGAATGTAACCATTGTAATAATGACGTATACATATATATGCACGCACGCACGCACGAAGGAATACAAGTACACAATATATATATTTTATTTATATTTATATTATAGAAAAACTTTGATTGTAAGATGGAATAAAATCCTTTAGTTAAGAAGTCAGAATTGATATATAAAAATTTCTTTTCATATAACTTGCAATAATCAAACAGATTAGTAAAAAAAATATTCAAGCATTAGGTATAAAAATACTTTTATTACATTTTTGCCCACTTTTCTGGGAAGCAATTGTAGAACAGTTGCATATTAATAAAAACATTTCTTTAATAATAATAAATTATTATTTTGCCTAGCTGACTTATACTATTTTGTATTAATTTATATTACTTCATTACTAAGAAAATTTGATATTTAAATACCTACATAAGAATTTCAATTAATGTTTATAATCATTATGAGGAAACAAAATTATAAATAATATTCAAATGAACCTAATAAACTTGCCAAATTTAACCCTTGACACACACAACAGAAATTTTAATTCGAAATAATTTTAGAATTATTATACAAATTACTAAGCCAACGAGTGGCGCCATCTATTAATTACTAATTAAACTAGAATTTTAACTAATTTACCTGAAGATGAAAAAATCCACCTCAGCCGGATTGAACTGGGACCTTTGGGCTACTGTCCCAACATCATACCACTAGACCACAGAGGCCAACGAGCGGATTGATTCTTTAGGCAGTTATATTGATTTGGAACCAACTTTTTTAGATTACCAGCATCGGATTTGCCAATAGATCTATTCCTGACTGGGCTGAATCTAGCCATGGGCCCTCAATGGCGCTAGCCAGGCAACACATAGACTGGCACAGTCATTACAACACAAACTTACAAACCAAACTTCAAGTGAATTTTAATCCAAATGAACCTAATAAACTTGCCAAATTTAACCCTTGAGATACACAACGGAAATTTTAATTCGAAATAATTTTAGAATAATTATACAAATTACTAAACCAACGAGTGGCGCCATCTATTAATTACTAATTAAACTAGAATTTAAACTAATTTTTAAAATTCCCTTGAAGTTTGGTTTGTAAGTTTGTGTTATAAATAATATTGTTAAATCAATCCCATTTTATGAGTTTAAAAGATTTAAATAACTTACTTCATCTCTAATTTAGATAACACATATAATTATTATAAATTCATTCTAATTTTTATAATAAAAATTATTATTAATATATATTATTAATATATATTAAAATTACTTTAATAAGTTATAGTAAAAATATACTTAGTATTAATATTTTAACTTATAAATTTTGATTTAAAAAATAATGATCATAATTGTCTTATGTACATATTAAGAAAGTATCTTTGATGATTTGCATATTACCTGAATATATCTATTGTGCAATCAATCATGTAGGAAGAGAAGAAAAGAAACTAAACTGATTATTTATGTGATATAAACAGTCACAATATAAATGGATGGAAATAAATAAAACTCCAACTGTTCACTGTTGTTATTGCATCAACTTAAAGTTTCTTATTTGTCAAGCTCATGTTTCCATTTTTGAAAACAAAACTCAGCCTTCTTATATACTGTAAGTTTGGTATAAACCAATCTACTGCATTAATTATTTCAAAACATTAAAAAAATTTAATAGCTCTAAATTTTACATGGGTTGAATTTTAAATAAAATACACTAAATTGAAGAGGACAATTTTAAATAATAGAGAAAAACTTCAAAAAGATAAAAATCTTGGAAGTTTGATACTGTTAAATTTATCTTTTTCAGCATATTTTATTAAGTAAATAACTATAGCATATGATTACTGATATGAAAATCTGACATTATACTAAATAGAATACAAAATTCAAATATTTGAATTTTTTAGAACTTATTTTTCTAATTATGAAAGCTCATAATAATTGGAATTATAATTAAAATTGATCTCTAAAAATATAATAAAGGATAAAAAAATTTACATTTAGATACTATCATTCTAAAATATGTGAATTTACCTTTAATGTTTTTATTATGATTAAAAAGTAAACACAAACACACAAATACAAAAATACGATTTTCCTACTTAACAGATAAGTCCTTTGAAAAAATTTATAATTTGAAATTGTGTTATCTGAAGTATAAAATAAAAATTCAAGTATATATGTGATAAATCAAAGAATTAATTAATAAATAGAATAAATCCGAGGAACTTCAAATTAAGAAGATTTTTACTGTATTTTTCTGTAATAAACTTTTTAAAAGTGGATGATTCTTTGGTCCGTAGGTTGGATAATACTATCAATAGTTATGTTGGCAGGAAATCATAAACTAGTATTATCCAACCTATTATATTAGTTTAACATTTGAGAATTCTGTTTATGGATGACAAGTTTGTTATCAAGAAACAAGATTACCCTGCATTTTTGTTTTTCTAATAGGTGTAACCATTCAACTATAATTCATAGTTTGAAATTTGTCTTCAAATAATTGATATTTCTGCAATATTTATTTTAAAACATTTAGGCTTACTTGATTTTCCAATAACAAGTAATATTTCAAATTTTGTCATATGCAGTAATTTTTATAATATAATGTTAAATATTTAAATGGGAAATTTACATTTTCATTTATTTCTAGTTTGTGTTGTTACATTGATTTATGTTCATTGCTTTGTTTTAAAACAAGCTTGTGCTCTTATCAACCTTTATCCGAAAGTAATCAATTAAATTTCAAAAATTTTTGAATTTCAGCATTTATAATTGCATAAACTTTATTTACAACTTTTATTTACAAAAACTGGAATGTTTTTGCAAATAAAAGTTCTCTCACTATGCAAATTTAAATCAAATATTTCTAATTCTTTTCATTTCTTGTCTATCTAAAATAAAAAACAAAACATTTTATTCTACAAGGTGCAGTCAAAAAGTTCCCAGAATTTCATTGTAACTATTTATCACCGCAATATAGGTACATATTTACTTAATCACCTTCAAAATAGGCTCCTTCAGAATACACACACTTGTTCCATTGCTCCTGCCATTGCTGGAAGGCAGTCAAAAAGTTCCCAGAATTTCATTGTAACTATTTATCACTGCAATATAGGTACATATTTACTTAATCATCTTCAAAATAGGCTCCTTCAGAATACACACACTTGTTCCATTGCTCCTGCCATTGCTGGAAACAGCGATGAAAGTCTTGTTTTGGCATCTTCCGAAGTTCAGCTGTCACGTTGTTTTTGATGTCTGCTATGGTGGCAAAACGGTTACCTTTGAGGCCCTTTTTGATCTTGGGGAAGAGCCAGAAATCTGCTGGTGCTAAATCCAGTGAGTAGGGAGGCTATTAGAGGAGTGGAATGTTCATTTCTGCAAGCCATGTCAGCACAATAAGCGATGTGTGGGAGGGAGCATTGTCGTGATGCAGTGCCCGTCCTCCTTGCCATTTCGCAGGATGTTTTCTTCGGATTGCCTCCCTCACTTGTTTCAAAACCTGCACGTAGAAAGGGCCTTTAACAAGTTTGTCCAACTGGTACAAATTCATAGTGCATTACACCTTCATTGTCGAAAAATGCAATGAGCAACACTTTTGTTTTGGATTAACATTTCACTCCTCTACCAGCCTCCCTACTCACCAGATTTAGCACCAGCGGATTTCTGGCAAAGATCAAAAAAGGCCTCGAAGGTAACCGTTTTGCCACTATAGAAGACATCAAAACCAATGCAGCGACTGAACTTCGGAAGATACAAAACAGGACTTCCATCATTGTTTCCAGCAATGGCAGAAGCAGTGGAACAAGTGTGTGTGTTCTGAAGGAGCCTATTTTGAAGGTGATTAAGTAAATGTGTACCTATATTGTGGTAATAAATAATTACAACAAAATTCTGGGAACTTTTTGACTGCCCCTCCTATGTAAAGTCATAAACTCTTGGATAAGTTGTATTAACACTTTAGCAGGTTAAATGTTCTTTGAATTAATAATCTTAAAGTTCTAGGACTTTAAGTGTTTTTATCTTTTTAAATATGTTCTATAATTGTATGCTACTTTTGCTGAAAATGATTTGTATGAACTGAAAAAATTGAAATTGAAAAAAATTCTAGATTTCTTACATAAGAGTTCTTGTTTGTTTATTACTGCTGTTTTAGGTGCTGAAACTTAACAATTTTTAAATGCTATAATTGTAAGTATTATTGTAAATTATAATTCCATTATGGGAGAGAGATATTTTTCTTTTTAAACAGATCCATTTCTTCACTGTATATGCTCCAATACACACAGTTATTTTAATATGTAAATTGCTATATAGGCAATCCTTGAGTTGCAACCACTCATACTTAAGATGGTGATGTAATCAATAAATTCTGTGACAATTCATTCTGTTTTCTGTTCACTCCAATTTATTCATTTTGGTACATAAATCAATTATGTAAATTGTGCAATTGTTTATATACTGAAAGCATCCTTTTGTATCCAGTTTCTATAATTTTGCTTTTATTAAGTTAATTACAATAATATATAGTGCTATAATAAATATTGATAGTAGGAAATCCATAAATTGATAGTAGGAAATCCATTTATGACATTTCCAACTTCATCTTATATTCTTTGAACCAAATCTTGTAAATTTCAATTACCTGTATCTCAAGTCAAGATGCAAAATTTTTCCATTTAGGATAAGATTTTATTGTAGATATTATCTCTTCTAGACAGGTTTCATTATATATTGAATTTAAGCATTTTTATGTTTGGGCATTGAGGAGTTTTAAACCTACATAGAAATTTTCAAAATGAATTAATTGAATAAATAGGGAATGTTTTCTGATATTTTAGTTTTGCTATTTATATCATAATTTATTATTAAATATAGAATTTTAAGTATTTTTGTTATATTTTAATAAGAAAAAATTTAATATAATGACATGTCATAGCAGTTGGATTATTTAAAAAGCTAATAATATTACTATATCATATGTCAAAACATCTATACAGTAAAACTGATTTGATAAATATATATTGTGAAACAGCTATACTCTCATGTAGCATATTGATACACAATTTTGAAATATAAATAGTTTATATTTGTATATAAATTAATATATACAAATATATTAATTAAATTATAATGTATATAATTTGTATATACATTATTGAATAATGTATATTTTCATGAAGACTGACTCAAATTAAATTTGGGTCAGAAAATGTTATACATAAATAATATAATTAAATTCAAATAATCTTTTGTTTTGGAAGCACAGAGATAAAACTTCATTACATGAAATGGAAAAATCACAAGCTTGCACAACAGCAACAATAATACATCAATATACAGTCAAGGAAATTTTGGATCCTCTCTTATATAAATTATATTTCAATGAATATAGAATTGGGATTATATTTTTAGTAAAGTATAGCAGATGGACTAACAATAGAAATTTGGTCTCAATAAGCTTGATTTAAATATTTTATTATTGGTCAGTATGCAAAATTTTTAATACTATGGAAGATGAGAAATATATTTCTCATGTTTGCATATGTTAATTAATATTTTTTCTATAAAAAATATAAATAACAATTGTGGGGTTTCCTGGTGGAAATAGAAGTTGGAAACAACAGGCTTACAGCCTAGAAGTGGTCCACTTTCAATGCATGAGTAAGGATGACGAACGAGGCAAAACAACTCGAAGATCTACATTGAACTAAATTCAATAGCTTCTTTATTATTTAAAATAAACACGAGAGAGATTTGAAATCTACATGAATGTTTCCCAACAAAATAAGGAGAGATATACCTGGAGATACAAAACTTCACTTGGACAGCATGGGAGACACTAACAGTCTTTAGTCCTTATTCATTTATCAGTCTTTAGTCCAAATTGATTGACTTGTTGACAGGAACTGGAATTGACTTTATTTTTCCTTCACTGATACAGACACACACAAGACTAAACAATATCCAATTTAGTCAAACAACAGTTTCTAGGAGCGATGTTTCGGTCGAGCAGGTTACGGCTCATTGCAAACCAAATCCAAAAAGCACGTCTAGGCAAAATGCAAGGTTCTGGCAAAAAGCCTCAACCTCCTCTAACACCACTCTTTTATTTGTTTGACCTTTCTTCACCCTTTTTCCCGGGGATGATTGTTGTTCTCACTTACATAATTGTCCTGATGGGTCAGGTAACATTCTTAACAAGACATTTGAATAAACCATTTTAAATTATTACCTTCCAAAGAACAATAAGACAATTCGATACATCCTGTTTCTCAATCAACTGCGTCATTAAATTTAATTTTGACTTTCAACTCGTCTCCGTGACAGAAAAAGGGGAATTCCGATCCTCACACAATCGTATATTTTGTTAGAGTTTTAAATATTAAATATAACTTCAAAATTAATTCAATATAGAACTTTTTAAACATTTCTTCCTAATAAAAAAAAAATTGATTATAATATTTTAGGATGATCAAGGTGCTCCTTCTAAAGAATTTTTAATGAGCAAACATATGGAACGTTGGAGAGCTGTTAGACAAAAGTAAGTTTTATAATAAAAATATCCCTTATCATTTTTTCATATTATTCATTATTTTAATGATATAAGTGTGAGAAATATATAAAATTCTTAAGTTAGTCTAATGTTTAAAATTTATAATAATTAGTACAAGACACTATAATTTGCTCCTTATAGTTATTGATCATTATATCTACAACATAAAATATAGGAATCCCTTGATTAGTGCAGTTAATAAATCCTTGCATTGCATCACATATATCAAAACCGCACTAATCAAACTATAAACCAATGGGAATAATAATAATGAATCCTGGAAAATATCGAAATTATAAACATGTATTTTTTTCCTCTCAAAATATATCTATTTTGCATTACATGTACTTTAAATCATTGAGGAATATGTACAGGTATATTAAAATTTATTTTTTTACAAACCTGCAAAAATTTTGTAATCTCTATTATACATCTGTAGACATCAAGTATTGGAGAGGTGAAGGCAAGGTTGACTATATAATAATATTGTAATGGCTATTATTAGGTAGTTGCCATTCACGCTAAATTTATTAATAAATAAAATTACGAACAAATTTGAAATATAATAATTACATGATAAAAGTCATAATATTTGCAGAATTAAAAAATATAAATTTATTGCAGTGCTTTAATCATGTACACTACAATCCCCAAGATTCAGTTGCCAATGCTTCAGAGGGTTTGCAAAGAAAGAAATCGCACTTGTTGAAGCGCACTAATCAAATTTGGTATAGCATATATTAAGGGATAATCTCAATTTTTTTTTGCGCACTAATCAAATCCACATTATTCAAAACCACATTCATGGGATTCCTGTATACATATGTAAAATGTTAAATGTCATTTTATAATAAGAAAATATGAGTATATTTAATTTACTTACAGATAAATTAATCACTTTTTTATATATTTATAATAATTCCTTGCTTTATTGATTTTTATTTTAATATAGCCCTTTCCCAACTTACATAAAAGTTACTTTATTTATAAAGTTATAAAAACTTGTTACTTTATGCAAGTTGAATTCTACATAAGTTGGAAAAATAAATTTTTTACAAAAATTCTGAATTTAAAAATCCCAGGGCTGGGTGATTAAATGATTGCACTTATACAATGTTATGCCTCCATATTGTTTGATTGAAAATCAGATGATGTCATATGGAACTATATCATAACAGTAATATGATACTTATCAAGTAATATGAAGTTTTGATAATGTAAACTAACCCATGTTTGAACTACCTATAAATGCAATAGCTATGTATTCTATATATCTGAAAAAAATTAAAAATTATGGAAAATATTTTATGTATAATCAAATTTATGTAAGTCAGAGAATGGCTGTACTTCTAAATTTTCTTTTATTACGCTTAGAGCATTAAAAACTATTCAAAGTGCTATTTCCTATGTAAAATTTAATACAATAAGTGCTGATTGTGGTTACTTTGTCAAAAAAAATTTCTGTGTAAATTGAAAATCACATAAGTCCAACAATGATTAAGTTCAATATACATGAATGAATGCATTAGCAAACTAAATGATCAAAAGAAATTTATGAGCTCATTTTAACCATATATAAGAAAATTTAAGATCATAAATGATATTTTTGCAAAAATGTAAATTGTTTATTGAATTTTTCATTAGTGTTTTTATAGAAATTTAATAAAAATTTAAGATTTGTGCATCTGCATATCTCTGAAACTGCATAAGCCAAAGCAGTGAAAATTGGGAGTTTACTGTAATTGATATAAGATACTTTATATTGCAAATGAGTTTGTGTATTTAATAGAAATTGGATTTTAAGATTATTCTCTGTTATTATTGTTATCCTCAGAATCACTTAAATTACACTGAAAAATTTTTAAGGCTAAATATATCAAATTACTAGGATAAAAAGTTCAGTTTGGGCAATTATTAAATTTCAACTTCTGGAATTCTAATTTTTGATTGAGTTTCATTCAATTATTTCAAAACATTAAAAAAAATATTTCCAAGAGTATATCTTCCTTCCAAAGGTTATGCTTAATAGCATCTGTTGTTCTCCATGTATAACATAAATTATAAGAAACAGCATACAGTTTTATCATCCATGTGCATTCATTGTATTCTTCTAAAGTTTATAAGCTGATTTTTACTGGATATATTTTTAATTTTCTAGATACAGTTTGATGATCAATTTTCCAGTAAAGTATGATATAGCATCTCATTTAATCTGAATGAAATTACAAGAGAGAAATAAATCTATATCATTTATATTTATACTGTAATTCATTTAATTTATCTGTGTAGTTTGAGTTTCTAGTGAATCATAGATATATTGGTGAATTGTTAGATTATTATTAGAATATTAAAAGTTATTAAATGATCAGGCACTGAAAATATAGGAAAATGAATTGTCAACATATGTAATAAAAGTAATATTTATTACATACATTACATACATATTGAATTTATTTTGTCTTGTCTCCTTGTTTTATCCTATTTTTAATACTAGAAGGTATGTGAGATAATATATGCCAGCATTTTTGTAAATTTAAAATAAAAAATGAATATTAATCTGAATATAAGGTGGTTTTAAAAACCCAACATAAAAAATGAATTTACTATCAGAAACTTTACAGTTTTTGATAGTAAATTCAAATTTCAGGCAGTCCTCAAATTACATAGGTGGATTGTTCTGTGAACTCCTACATAAGTCAAAACATACATATGTCTGAGAATACAGGTAGGCCTCGATTAGTGCAAATAATAGGTTCCACGAATTTCTTGCACTATTTGAAGTATTAACTATATGTAAAATATGGTAATTGGTTCTTGCTTGTGAGATTCTGGCCATTAGCCAACCTCACAATGAATAACCACAATACTAACTGTTTAAGAAATATTTATTTTCATATTTTATATCATTGTTTGTCATCTAAATTAATAACTTACCAGGAATTGCGTCTCATACCATCATCAAACCAACCGCCAAATTGAAAGCGGAAATTGAGTGCAGCTTTTATGTCGCTCAATCATATCTGTTTTTTGCTCTAGTGTAACTACTAACCTCTTCTTTTTCGTTTCCTGTTTTATCATCAAAAGTGTTCTTCCTTT
>AYEL01083970.1:0-38223 GCA_000484575.1 Olivierus martensii
TATATATATATATATACACATACACACTTTATCTATATATTTTATATAATCGAATATTTTATTTCAAAATTAATTCTCTTAACATTGAATGTTTTCATCATACATTATATAATTTTATATTTGTAAAATACATTAAATTAATGAAAAAGTTTAGTTTCATATTTATTAAAATTTTTATAATTTTAGAGATTCAGACATCAGTTTGCTGAACCTCCATCCACAATTCTTGTAAGTTTATTTTATTACTTTTAAATAAGTTCTTATAATTTCAGATAAAATTATTAGTGAATAATATATCCACTTATTATGGTAGATGTTAAATTCAATTAATTAAAAAATAATAGTAGAGCAAATACATTTCAACAGTTTTTGTCTTCAATATCTTTTTTGGTTACTATTCATATAGGGGCTGAGGAAAGTATTTACAGGTAATACTTATCCAAGTATATTTATTTTACTATTAGTTTTTAATAAATTGAATTTAGTATTCATACTATAAGAGTTGTATAGTTTATTTATGAATATAATTGAAGCAGAAAAGAGAGAATTGATAATTTAAAATTACTTCTTTATATTTAGAAAATCTTGAACAGCTTGGTTAGAAATTAGATTTTCATGATGTTTACATTTATAATTTGATGATTTAATAAAAGTTAAATTTTGTGAAATGCTTATATTTCTCTAGTAATTGAAATAGGAAAATTAATTTTTAATAAAAATATTGTTAATTTACTTAAAATTTATTATAATTTTAATATATTTTTAAGTTTGAATAAATTATAAAATTATGATGTTGACAATGATTTTTCCCTACAGTATTAGACTTAAAACTATATAAAATATATACACATTGAAATGCAACAGTTTGAGGTATAAAGAAATATCAAATTCAAGACAGGAAAAAACTACATGCTAATGACAAAAATGCCAATGTAAAAATGTTGTTAGATGAATAGGAAAAACTTATAGAATGATCTCTCAATTATATATTTTATTATTTAATTTATTATTAAATATTAATCAAGTATAATTTAAGATTCTTAAAATGCATGTAATAAAAATATGTACCCATATAAACTTCAACTTCTAGATGCTTCCTAACATGAAGAAAACAATAAAATTTACTAATAGAATGATTACTTTAAAATGAAAATTCCATGAGTAAAAACAATTTGTAGGGTTAGTAAATATAAATAATAAAAAATGTGGCAACAGGAAATGAGATTTTTGATGAAGGAAGAAAATATTGTTGAAATAATAGCAGAATTTATCAAATTTTCTTGTATAAATTGCAAATTTGTATGATTTTTTTGTATAATTTGATAGAAATATCAGAGATGGTCTCATTTAAATCATTACAAAATGTTGTGTAGCAGAATCACGATTATTTCTATGGTTAGTTAATACATGTTTCTTATGGACATATATTTTGTAATAAATTGTTTAAAGCAGAGGTACTTAACTGGGGATATCCATACTCCTTGAGAGTATGGGAACCAAATGCTTGGGGTATGGGACACGATGTCTGGGTATTGATATTTATTTTATTTAAATATATTTGGAAGTCATACTTGCAACTAATATAATGAATGGTGGTGATTATTTCGACAGTCAAGTGAAGGGGGTATGGACCATATTGGACAGTCCATTCAAAGTCATCAAAAGGTTAAGAACTCCTGGTTTAAAGTAATATGATTTGTTAATATCAATCACATTTTATAAATTTTAAATATATGAAAAATCTTGGAATAATCCAGCAGAAAATATTTCTTAAACCTATTTTTTAATGTTTTAAAATGGAACTTCTGGCTATATACTGAAAGTTTCACTTTTTATTGAATGTTTAATTTGGAAGCTTGTATAAAACTCTACCCCCTACTACTACTATTTGCTTTTCTTGAGAAAATTAACTTATAATTTGGACTATTTTAGGGATTCAGTATGGTAATCAGAATGATTATTGCCTCTTCATTTTCTGGGATACATCTATTAAGTCTAGAGGATAAGAGACTGTAGTAAGGAAAACAACAAAAACTTGTAATTCTGATATTTGATATCAATTATAGTAAAAATTTCTAAAATAGTAAACGGAATTTCTGGGTTGCTTATTAAAATTTCAAGTTTCAATTAGAGTTTATTTGAATTTGAATCAAATCTGTCTGCCTAGGTTTGTCATGAAGGCTCATGGCTATGTAGTTTATCTGTGAGTGCTAGTATCAGCCTAGTTTAATAAATTTTCAAATTGATTATTACATAAGCTTCCTGAAATGAAACACTGCTGGATACTATGAAAGTTTAACTTGTAAAGTGTTGGGACACTATCCTAAAAATTCCTGTTTGATTCCAGTGTGGTGGCAAAATTTTGTCACCATATTGTCTGTTTTGCCACTGCACTGGATATTTTGGTGTTGTAATTTGGTGTATTTTGGGAAAATTAAATTATAGTCTCTAATTATTAATTACTAGATGGTGCTGCCTTAGTCCAAATTTAAAAATTATTAACTCAATAGATTGTGGCACTATAGCCTTAATTTAAAAATAATTATTAAAATTATATTTTAATTCTAAATTATTATGTTAAGGGTTAATTTGGCTTAGAATGTTTGGTTTGTAGATATTCCCTTAATTAGTTTCAATTAGAGTATAAATTGAGAAATTTTTTTTTCAAAATTCTGCTGGATTTTTGAAGTATTGTTATTCAATAATGTATAAATTTTTTATCATAGCTACATTATAACTTTTAAGCACTTCTGTGCTGCAACAATGCAGTTCTTTCATTGTGTTGATTTTAATACATAATTGCAGAAGCAGAATTATTTCAATAATTTAATACTTTAGTTTGTTTATTTTGATTTACCATGTATCTCATGGGATAATTTTTATCACCTCTAAACTTTGAACTTTTATTGCAATATAGTAATGCTATATAATAATGCTATCTGCTGCTGTTAAATGAATTTTTATCATGTTTTTCATAATTAATATGCAAATTATTAGGGATGAAGTAATATTGATATTTTTAATCATTTAATTGATAAATTTTAAAATTCAATCATTATACAACATTTTTATTAGAATTATATTTGTTAGATATGAAATATGCAATTATTTCTTTTTATTTTAAATTTAGTATTTTTATGATTTGCACATAGATAAGAAAAAAAATCTAAAAATATATGGTGTTTTGTAAAATGTTTGATCTTTACTGCTGTTGATAAAATTGTATTAACATTACTTCAAAATCCAATATTCAACTATAATCAATAGCAGGAAAGAGATTGATGATAAACAGTTTTTAAATTAAATGCAAAAATGTAAATGTTGTTTAATTATTTATATAGTAGTTACACATTATTTTATTTTTATTGTGTGAATTAAAGTGAATATTTGATACAAAAATAAATCAAAAACTTATAAAGCAAATGATAGTGGGTGTAGTTTTCACTCTAATAGATTACAACTGCGTGATATTCATTAAACACCTCTTTCATTCCATTTCTTATACATTAATATAGAAGATAAAACTAGAGTAATGCCAGATAAAAAACGGATTTCTTGGTCAAAAAAATTTCCATTGCTGCAATTCAATAAAATCTATACAGGTGAGCAAAAAAAAAAAAAGATTTTATTTTTTTCTCATCTGTACACATTCTATTGAAGTTTTTTTATCTAAAAGATAATTTTCCTTTAAATAAATTAAAAAATATAAGTTGAAATTCAAGAAAATAAAAATGTTTTTTAATAAAATATTTACTTTTTCCATTATAATTAAAAACATTTTTATGAACAGAAAATGAAGTATGAGATATAAATTTTTTAGCTATCAAGTTCCCCATAATTTGAAATCTGTTTACAGAATTAGGAAAGACATAACAACACAAAGATAATATTGCAAACTTTAAATAAATACTTTTAAAAATATTGAAAATCTGCCATTTACCTAAATATTAAAATTTTTAATAAAATTATTCATAATTTTTTATATAAATGATATTCCAGGATCATGTATTACAAGTGTTAACTGATGTTAAGAATTGTAGTTAAAATATTGTTCTTAATTAGCTTTTAGCTAATTAAAAACAGTAGAATAAGAATTAATGCAAGTTTTAGTATTTTGAATAATAAGTTGATATACAGGGTGATTCAAAACTCTTGGGTCAAACTTTAAGGGATGATAGAACATTCCTAAACAAGCAATTTTTGTCATACAATGCATTGTCGTAACTCAAGTGGTGAAGTACTAGAAGTTAGCAGTTACTATAGCATGAAATGATGAAACACAAGAATGACAATAAGAAAGTATGAAAAAATTGAAAAAAAAAATACAGAACATTTTTTATCAAATTACAGAGCATAATTTTATTGACAGAAATTACAGAAACTGCTCAAAAGAGTGACCACCAACAGTAATGCAGGCTTCACACCTTCGACATAGTGATTGGCATAAATTGGCAAAAACACCAGACATTTCTTATACTGTGGCAATGAAAATCCTGGCTATAAGTTCCTCATCAGAATCAATGGTTTCGTAGATGAGGCTTTTTATATATTCCCAAAGGAAAAAGACCAGACATGAGAGATCAGGCAATCGTGTTGGCCATGCCAATGGGACCACTTCAACCAATCCATCATCCTGAGAAAGTGGCATCCAAGATGTTCTGCACATTCAAGGCACTCCATCATGTTGGAACTACAAGCATGCTTTAATGTTTACTGGAATAGAATTCAGTAATTCAGGCAAGACTTCTTGTAAAAATACAAGGTATGTTCTCCTATCCAGCTACCATGGCAGAAGACATGGCCCAATGTCTTGGACAATTCCAGACCAAGCATTTACTAAGAAATGCTGCTGGTATGCATGTGGGTATGTGGTGTGCAGATTAGTGATTGCTCACACATGAGAATTGTGGATATTAAAAATTCCCACGCATGTAAACATACATTCATCAGTGAACTTTCCTGCATGTTGCTGGAAAGTTTGGTTGCATACAGTCTGCTGAAGACACCACTATGCACAATCGACATGAGGCTGATAATCTTGAAGATATTGCACTTTCACCTTCTATGCATGGTAGGGGTGTAATCACTCATCTCATAGTACTTGCACACCACCAGTTGGGGCACGTTTATGTCACAGAAAATTTGCTTGTGTGCTCCTGTCAAGATGATCTCCAACCCTATGCAGTACTGCCTCTGTAACACAAGGCATCCTTGCATTCCTTCCATTCCCTGTACTCTCTGGCAAAGGAGCCTGCAGTGCAATTGCTGAAACATTTTATGATCTCACATATGCCTTGTCCTTTCCCAATACAGTCTTTGAGGCTTCCCTTGCATTCCCATCTGCACCTCTGTACATGAAATGCATATCTTGTCTTCTTCTGATTTGTGAAGCAATCCATCCCTTTTCAAATCCATGGTAGAAATGATTGCAAAAAACCAGTGCTCGTTCACTGGAAAGCATCCTCTAGCATAGGGGTGGGCAACCTCCAGCCTGTGGGCCACATTATTTTATTATAATACCAACGCTAAGCATACTTACATATCTGAACCTTCTCTTTTTTAAATAAATACTATTATTATCAATTATTTTTGTTTTTCTCTTTTTTAAATAAATACTATTCGTGGTCCACTATAAATTTTTCTATACGGCCCCCTACAAAAAAAAGGTTGCCCACTTTTTTTTAATAAATACTATTATTATCAATTGTTTTTGTTTTGGGCCCGTAGTCTCACCATTCTATTATCAATTGTTTTTGTTTTGGCCCGTGGCCCACCATAAATTTTTCATACAGCTCCTTACAAAAAAAGGTTGCCGACCGCTGCTATAAATTATTATTTTTCCTCTACAAAAAAAGTTGCCCATCCCTAGCTTAGACTAACGGATAGTAATAGAAAAGGTTGCCCACCCCCTGCTCTAGCACTTCACCACATGAGTTATGATAATGCATTGTATAATGAAAATTGCTTGTTTAGGTGTGTTCTATCACTCCTTAAAGTTTAGAAGAGTTTTGAATTACCCTGTATATATTAAAAGCTAATTTATTTGAATTTAAAATTCAATAAATAATTTTCATGTTTATGTTTATTATTTATGTTTCAGAGTTATAATGCATACAAATATCATTGGTCAGACAATAGAATTCCAGTTGTTTTAGAGATTGGCCAAGCTGCTCTAGAACAAAAAGATTCAAAGAATGGAAAAGTATTAGCATATTATGATTATAAAGATATGGAAGGGCTTTATCCATTATCAGATATTCCTGGTGGTTTTTCTGTAGTGCATGGAGGATTTGGTAGACAGGTATGTTTTATCATATTTCATTAAAAAAATTTTTATTAAATATTTTGGTTATTGATATATAAAATAGATTTTTGGCATTACAGCATTTATTTGTAAGTGATAAAAGAGATGAATTATTGAAAAAAATATCTGAATCAGCTTGGTGCTATGTTGGAATTAATATAAAAATCTTTAAAGAACAAATATCATTTGAACAATTCGACACAAAACGTTTGGGAAAATACAGGTATCTAGAAATAAATTTTTCTTTAATTATAATATAGTATGTTATACAGTATAGAAAGACAATGGGCCATATGAATTAAAATATTACCTTTTATTTGTGAAATTTGAAGTAAATACTTCTCTTAATATGAATAAAATTGATACCAAAATCTTTTACTTTAAAGTTTGATCAAATACTTTTATTTTAAATCTTTTACTCACATAATAATTAAATTATATGAATAGAGAGACCATTTAATTCAAAATGTGAAATAAATCCTTCTAAAATCTTGCATCTTATCAATACTAAATGCATCCTTGTAATAAAAGTTTCACAGTTTTTTTATTTTGCAAATATATTTGAAATTGTAGGAAAGATGAAGTGTTAAGCATTATAAATGTCATATTTCATCTCATGCTATTGATTTTAGAAATTTATTTTGATTCAAAGAAAAAAATATTGAATTTCCAATACCAAGGCAGGTGGGCTGATTGGGTAGTGAATAGGTATGTAACTGCTAATTTTATATATTTGTACTCAAATTTGATATTTGCTGACTATTGATATTTTCTGTTGATACTATCAAGTATTGGCAGAATCAGACACATTTAATTTTAATGTTTGATAGAGAATGTTTTCAATCACATCAAAAAGAAAATGTTTTTTTGGTATCTTCTAATGTAATATTGATGGTGGCTTAGTGTCAGAAAACTTGGTTTCACATTATTTTTTTTATTTTCATACATTTTAATTTAATTTTATATATCAATTGTTTAATTTTGCAAAATTTGTTTCAGCAAATTCTTCAAAATGCACTGATTTTATTTACTTAGGAGGCCTTTTGAAGAAATTGCAATTGCGATTTAAGACCAGGAGATTTGTTGTTATAGTTATGTTTTACAACTCAATTTTAGTAAAGCAATAATTCCAATAGTATTTTGAAATATATTTTCAGTGAATAAATAATTATTTTACAGAAATGATATATTTTTAATTGAAAGAAATAGCAAAATTTGGAAAATTGTAAATTTTACAAAATTTTTTTTAATAAATTAATTATTATTGGTTTTTCATTATTATTTTTGTATATAATAAATTACAGGTAGGCCTCGATTAGTGTGAGTTTGAATAATGCGATTTCGATTAGTGCAACTTATAAAATTGATACCGTTTTAATTTCGATTAGTGCGACTTATAAAATTGATACCATTTTTCAGTTAGTGTGAGTTTGAATAATGCGATATTCAATTAGTGCAACTTATAAAAATGATACCGTTTCGAGCAAATATTCGATTAATGCGAGTTGTAAGTATAGACCAGTCTTACTAACAAAGGTCTGTGACTTTTAAAATTGATACCATTTTTCAGTTAGTGCGAGCAAATATTCGATTAATTGAGTTGTAAGCATAGCCCAGTCTTACTAACAAAGTTCCGTCTTCTTATATGATGTCAATTAACAAATTACCATTAATTTTCGGTTAATAAAACCAGATGAGGAGCAGCAGTGCCAACAATGTTTAACGAAATTCTGTGCTGGTGACTTTGATCTCAACAATGCTCCTCAGTCAGGAAGGCCAACCGAGGTTATTGATGATAAAATAAAGGCATTAATTGACTCAAACCATCATTCCATGACACGAGAGATTGCAGAAACATTGAACATCCATCATTCAACTGTTCACGACCACCTGAAAAGCTGGGATAAGATAAGCAAGCTCGATATTTGGGTTCCTCATGAACTCAAAGAAATTCATTTGATGGCATGCATAAGCCTCTGTGACATGCTCATTAAATATGAGGAAAATGATCCTTTTTTGAAGTGATTGATAACTGGTGATGAGAAGTGTATTGTTTACAACAATGTGGTGCACAAACGGTCTTACAAGTTAGTCCCGGCATGATGAACTGCCTCAAACAACACTGAAAGCAGATATTCATCAGAGGAAGATTATGCTCTTAGTATGGTGGGATTTTAAAGGTGTCGTGTTTTTTGAGATTCTACCAAGGAACCAAACAATCCATTCAGAAGTGTACTGTTGGTAATTGAACATTTTGAATGAATCTGTCTTTCAGAAACGTCCAGAGCTCATTAATTGTAAAGGAGTTGTGTTCCACCACGACAATGCAAGACCACACGCAAGTTTGATCACCTGCCAAAAAATATTGGAGCTTGGATGAGATGTGTTGCCACAGTTGCCATACTCGCCTGACCTAGCGCTGTCAGACTTCCACTTGTTTTACTCTCTTCAAAACTCCTCTGTGGTATGACGTTCAATTCAGATGAGGCTGGAAATCAGCTCCTTGTTCAGTTTTTCACCGATAAAGAGAATGAGGAATTGTGAAGTTCCCTGGAAGATGGCAAAAGGTTATCCAGCAAAATGGGCAATATATCTTTGATTGATCTTTGTTTCTTTATATAAATAAATATAATTTTTAAAATACAGAAAAAATGCGTCACAACTTTTCAAATAACCCAATATGTAACTCATATTTAAATAAAGTAATTTTTGTGTTTATGAATAAGTAACCTGTTATTTTTTTTCAAATGATAATTTACTTTATTAAATACATTTTTATATGCATGTGCAATCTTTATGAAATAAAAAAACGCAAGCACATAAAAATAATAAGATTCTATCATGATTTTTCATATGCTTTATTGTATTATTTTTGGTAATTTTTTAGATCTGGAACTAATCTTCTATTTTCCCATAAATACAGTATTTTTTTTACAAGAATTTTTTTTACACATATTCTTTGGGAACATATCTATTGTATAAAAATAGAATTAAGTGTAATTACTTAATGAGTCAATTTGAGTAAATTACCTAAGATTATAACTGTTTATGTATGAGAGATGTCATTTTTAGTTTTTAAAATTTATATAGATTTTTTTTAGCAATTATATCACAATAATTCAGTTTAGAAAATTTCATATTTATTTTTATAAATGATTACAGCTTTAAATATTGAGCAAATTTCATCATACATTTTATTTTCCTCAAAAGATGTATTATTCTTAAAGTATATCAATTACAGTAATTATTGGCTAATAAGATGCTTTGGTGTAGAAGGTGCACCCTAATTTTTAAATGGTAAATTTAAGAAAAAATTTATTGCTAATACAATGACAAATAAAACCCAAAAGCCAATAAAGAAAAGTATATAATTATTATTCTTATTATATTACTATTATTCAACTTCAGATTCATTACTGACATGATCATCTTTATCTTCAACATGATCATAATCCTCAATTAGAGCTTAAATGCTTAGCTATAAATTCACTTATTCTAATAATACTTCGATAATTATTAAAAAGTGAACTGATTATTCATTGCAATATTCATATAATGTTGTAAATTACCTGTTAAGTACATTTTGTCACTTGTCAACTTCTCGGTTTTTGAATGGTCTGTATCAGGGGTGTCAACCTTCGGCTTTCTTGGGCCACATTTGAAGGAAAAAAATTGTCTTGGGCCGCACATAAAATATACTAATTCTAATGATAGTTGTTAAACAAAAAAGTTAATAAATAATGTATAACATATGATATTCATTTGTGACAAATAATCGAAAATGCTGTAACATAATAATTTTGACTTCTTTTCATTCAAAAATTTTTTCAAATCATTGAGCAGATTAAGAAGTTTTAATCACTGAAATAAGAAATATTTTAGAAAATGGAAATAAGAAATGTAGATAGGTATTTAAATAATAAAAATTTCTTTAACTTCATTAAGTACATAATGTAGATGGGTATTTAAATAATAAAAACTTCATTAAAAACATAAAACTCTCAATGTTTTAAAGAAGTTCACAGTTTTATGGTGGGCTGCATGCGGCCCACAGCCCACAGGTTAGACAGCCGTGGTCTATATAGTCACTTTCATTTAAGAGATGCAGGGCAAATTTTTAAGATATTTATAAAGAAAAAACTGGGTTTTATAATTTGACAAAGACAGTATTTTATTGGATGGCAAAATAACTGCTGCTGGGAATTGTATAATCTTTGACCAAATATACTCAACAAATACTTTTCAACATTAGCAAATATAAAAAAAAAAAAAACAATTCCATAGTTATAGAGAGATATATAATGTAAACATAAAAGCTAAGAAAGGTAGGATTATCTATAAACTACATCATACTATTTCAAACACTTTTTGAGTCCCTTCCTCTCCCTCATCATTTTTTTTTTGTAACATCAAGCTTGATCCCATAAGATTTGAAGACCTCCTCTTTTACATAAAATTGGAGAAAAAATTTTTAAATAGAAGTAAAAAAATAAATAAAAACACAGCACTTTTTGCAGTAAAGTATCAAACTAAATTTATTAGCTTAAATACAAGCGAACATTTTTGATGTGCTATACATCCTCTTCAGGCATGCAAAGACCCTTCTTTCCGTGCCTGAAGAGGATGTGTAGCACATCGAAAACGTTCGCTTGTATTCCTGAAGAGGATGTGTAGCACATCGAAAACGTTCGCTTGTATTTAAGCTAATAAATTTAGTTTGATACTTTACTGCAAGAAATGCTGTGTTTTTATTTATTTAAGTAGTCTTAGTTGAAGCAGTTTAATATTATTGGTAAAAAAATAAACAAAATAATTGGAAATAGAAATTATTTTATACTATACTTTGTTATATATATTGTTACAAATAAACCTTCAAACAACTGGATATAAATGTCTTAAACTAGATATATGTCTTGCATTTATCAAAAATGTATTTTTAAATATTTTGCATTACAATCTTATTTTTCAAACAGTTAAGCACTAGAATGAAAAATACTCTGTTCGAGCATAAAAAAGTAAATATGAAGGACATTCTGAAAGTAAGTTTCGTCATTTTTTTTCACACGGAAACTTTATTGCCAAAAAAATACACCATGGCATCATGAATTATACACCTTGCACTATTTTTCGACATAGTCGCCACCGACATTGAGACATTTGTCGTAGCGTGCAATCAGTCTGAAGAAACCACTCTGGTAAAACTTCAGTGCTCTGCGATGCATGGAATTGTCGCACAGCCTGCTCCACCTCAGCATTGTTTTGGAAGTGACGTCCCGAGAGTGCGGCTTCAATGCAGGGAACAGGTGAAAGTCCGATGGGGCAAGATCGGGGCTGTAGGCCGGGTGATCCAATCTCTCCCATCCGAAGCAACAAATCTGATCTTGTGTGAGCCTTGCTGCGTATGGTTTTGCAATGTTGTCCAAGAGCACAACACCTTCACTCAAGAGCCCTGGTCTCTTTCATTGAATGGCGGAGCTGAGTTTGGTGAGGGTGTCACAGTAGTGTGCCACATTGATGGTCCCGTGATGGAAGAAATCAAGGAGAATCACATCTTTCGCATCCCAAAACACTGTGGCCATAACTTTTCCTGCAGAGGGTGATATTTTGAATTTTTTCCTCACTGGTGAATTGGGATTCTTCCATGTCATTGAGGCAGCTTTGGTTTCTGGGGTAAAGTAGTGCACCCATGTCTCATCGCCTGTGATGATTCTGAACAGGAACTCATTTCCCTCTCGCGCGTACCGCATCAAATGATCGAGGCTGATTCCCATTCTTGCATTCTTGTGATCTGGGGTCAGGTTTCTCGGCACCCATCTTGCAGACACTTTTCGGTAACCCAACACATCATGGAGCATGTGATGGGCCCGAGCACGACCAATACTGATTTCTTTTTTTAAAATAAAACTTGTGAAAAAAATTTGTTTTTGTTATCTTTTGGTGTCGTATTCTGCTAATAAACAAATAGAAAACTTGTTAAAAATTTCTCATTGGTTCATTAACTTAGCTTATTAGTTCTATCTGGAACTAATTTACTGATTCAATAAAGTTGCAATGCTTAATTGCAAATCAGGCTATCCACTCAGTTCTCGACCCAGAATTGGCGGCCAGGCAGCGCTCAACTTCCGCTTTCGATTCGCTATTTTGGTTTCGATTTGGCAGTTGGTTTGATGATGGTATGAGATGCAATTCCTGGTAAGTTATTAATTTAGATGATGAACGACAATGTAAAATATGAAAATAAATATTTCTTAAACAGTTAGTGTTAAGTTAATATTGTGGTTATTCATCATGAGGTTAACTAATGGCCGGAATCTCACAAAGCAAGAACCAATTACCATATTTTACTTATAGTTAATACTTTGAAAAGTGCGAATTCAAATAGTGTGAGAAATTCGTGGAACCAGTTATTCGCACTAATCGAGGCCTACCTGTATTAATACATTGAACAGTTATTTTTTATCTTTAAAATTAATCATCAAAATTTTTGAGCGCAGTGTTATAAGTAATGATATTTTCCATACAATATTTATAATATTGATTCTTTGTAAAATAATAAAAAGTAGGGAGTAAAATCAAATAGCAGTATTTTTCAGAAATGATGCATCCATAGCTGTGGGAAACAATAACATCCTTATGATTTTTATTTTCTGTTTAATAAAATTATAATTTGCAAATCTTTATAAGTATATAAATTCATAAACTATTTTATTAGTATTTTTATAGTGGTATGATGATTTGAAATTTAATTTTTGCACAGTTTAATGATACAGTTTATTGACTGATATCTGTAATTCTTTTCTTTATATACATGCATGTTAAAAATTTTTTTATTAAATTTTTGATAAATTTATTAAAAATTCCTCTAGCTGACTAGAACATTCAATTTCTCCTTGTTTGATATGTTCAGAGAAACCAGAATCTTGTTTGATATGTTCAGTTTAAAGAAGCATTTGCTCAGAAACTGAAGGATTTGCTAGCAAAGAAAAGACAGAACTTATTCATATAGATTGAAGGAAATACTTTTTACTTTTATCTTTTATTCAAAGCAAATACTTTTACTTTATACTTTTACTCATGAGCATTTGCTTCAACTTTATTCATATAGCCCAAAGTGTATGAAAATTACCTTTGCAACTTTGATACTAAATGAAATATTTACTACAGTAAGACCCTGTTTAATGCGGGGGATATGTTCCAAGAAAACAAAGCGCTAAACAAAATAGCATTAAATGAGGTCATCTTAACACGTAAATAATGAGAATAGGTGAAACAGGACAGTGAATATAGTACAAATTCAATTTAAGCTTAACACATAAGCATAAATCCATTGATATATTGTTTATTATAGTTTATTAATATAAAAAACATTAATAAAATTATTGTGAATTCTTAAATGACCAGATTATATTTTAATGCACATCTAGTTATAAATAAGGGTGTGGAATATGATTTTCAATTCCATAATTGAAAAATTATTATTTAGTAAAGCTTTTAAAATTCTTCAATATCAAATCATTTGCATAATCTTTAAATTTTTAAAAATCCTCAAAAAGATTTTAGAATTAAAACTTCTTTGTCCTATTTTTATCAATGATTTTTTTAATTCATTTTTGCTTTTTTATGTTCCAACAATGCATTTTTTATTCTAGTCTACTTGCCTTTTCAATATTTTTTTTGTGCTAGTTAGTGCTGTCGTTAAATATTTAATTAGTGATTTACCTAAGAAAGCAGTATACTTTTGGTTTGGTCAATATTTTTTTAAATTACATTTTGATAAGAATATTAAATTAATATTATAAAATTTATTGTATAAATTTTTCAATAAAAAATTCCAGCAAAAAATTCAATTTTTAATTATTGACAGATGAACCATAAGCTTAACATAATAAAAATAAAATAATCTCTCTATATAAATTAGTTTTTGTATAAAAATTAAATCAGGATTAAATAAGAATTCAGAGGAAAGCATGCAGCTTACCTATGAGAGACTAAACAAAGTGTGATTCACACCACAGCAACTTTGAAATGTTTGTGCTGAGATAATTTTTGGAATGAATCTTTAACACAACAGAATTGTCAATTCGTATTTTAATCAAAAATCAGTGGGAGGGCAAATCTTCAATTTCAACACTTTAATTTTATCTTTTGGAATAAAATATACATTGGTGAATTAAACATTTGCCCCCACCAACTGATGATTAAAATATGAAATCGACAATACAGCTGTATTAAAGATTCATTCCAAAAATTATCTCAAGACAAACTTTTCAAAGTCTCTGTGGCATGTATCACACTTCATGAGTCTCTCACAGGTAAGCTATATGTTTACCTATTAAAGAGAAAGGGATTATCTAAATATCATTTTTTTTTTAATATTACTGGTGATTTCTTAGATATTAAATGAAGTGGAACTTCATAAAATAACTCAAAATAAATACATTAATATAAATTATTGATCAACTTTATAGCTAGAATAATACCTTACAAAATATTGTAGAATATTTTAACAGAATTACAAATATTGCTTACAGGATCTTATTGCATGCACTAATGCTACATTACATCCCTCTAACTGCTGAAAATCAAAAACATTTTAAAGTTTATTCAAATATTGTCATGCTTGTTTAAGACATCATTATAAAATTTTCATTATCGGCTAGAATATTCAAAGAGCATTTCAAAAAGTGCTTCTTGAATATTTTTGTCCTGGTGGGAAAACCGCAGCCCTCCAACTAATAGCTATAATGGCAAAAATTTTATCGATAAATAAAATGAATACATTCTTTTGTTTAGCAAGCAACTGTCAATAGCAAAACATCGCATCCATGACACATCATCTTGCCTTTGAACATCTATCAAAATTTGGATCATTTTGTATAAACTGATCTATAATTTCCGTAATAGTGGCTAAACTTGTTTTGAGAAAATCCGTTGCGTAAACTTCTATTAAAATTTGGATCATTTTGTATAACTGATCCATAATTTCTGTAATAGTGCTAAACTTTAACTGTAAATAACGTTGATGAACGATCATAAATATGAATTTTATCTGTAAATAACATTGATGAACAATCATAAATGTGAACTGTGACTGCAGCAGACTTTTCCTATGTACTGCACTGAACTGATATCAAACGCATTGCAAAGCGGCATAGGAGTATCAAAGCAACAAATTAGTGTGAATTCGGATTTATGTGAGTGTAACAGTTTCAAAAACCACACCAAAGTGAATCAATAAAAAATATAGAATTCGAAAAAACTGCATTATATTGAAACAGCATTAAATGGAGCAGCGTTAAGTGGGATCTTACTGTATTATACACAGAATTATCAATCAAAGAAATTTAGTGTCAAGTTTATTAAAGTAACAAAGTTACAAATATTCAGTATGAGCACCTTTAGTGATTAGCAAAGCATTCAAATGATAATCCAAATGTTGCCATGTATGATGCAATATAGTTATATCAATACTTTCAATAGTAGCTGTGATTCTTGACTTAATATCAAGTGTTATGTATAGAATAAAAAACTTATTAATACATTTTTCTGAATTCCAAATTTTGATGAGTTTTTCGGTAAAATGGTAACACTTCAATATTTTTGTAGTTCCTGTTTGACTTTTTATATTGAATAAAAGTTGTAAAAATGATTTTTCTACAACTGTGCTTGTGTTTTCATATGTAAAACACAGCCTACAGAAATTTTTGTCAAAGAACAAGCATTCCCTATCATTAACATGATTAAGAAAACTTTTTAATTTGGAGCCTATTCAAATTTGAATAATTTTTATCCTTCCATATATTTATATCTTTATATATATAAAATATCAATAAGTATTTATCATTAACACTATTGAGAAAATTTTTAAATTTGAATAATTTTTAATCCTTCTTTATGTAACCATTCCTTGAGACAAAAATTCTGAATCAAAAACTCATGGAGCTATGTGGACTACAATAATGGCACTTACAAAATGTTACAGCAACATTCTATGCAGCTTTCATAAGTACAGACTAAGTGTGTTTTATTTTCTTGATCAAAATTTTTGGTCTGGAACCAATCACTCTATTTTTACATTATATTTATTGGAAAATCTAACTTGATTTATATCATCTCAAATAACGTCAATAGTTTTGGAATGACATAAGGCATAATTTTGGGGATTACTGTAGTTCTGTTAAAAATTTTTTATTTTAATAAAATTTAATAAAACAATATTTAACTTCCAGAAAATTTAGTTTATTTTTCAAAAATAATATAACAGAATGAAGATTCTTGAACATTACATAAATTTACAATATTGTCTTAAATGACAATATTTCATGAAATTTTTATAATTTTTAACTAATTAAACCAGCATGATCAAACCCAATATGGCATTAAACATATTAAATTAAAAACATTTTGTGCTTAGTGGCACTGAAATTCAAAGTTTAATTGCAAGAAATTGGTTAAATATGTCATAACTATCATAACCTATTATAGTATGCATAATTAAATTTGTTAATAATTTTTGAATGTTTAATATCAATATGTAAAATGACTGTGACTTTCTAATATCCAAGAATTGATTGGAAGTTTTTAATGGGATTGAGACAATTTTTTGATTTACAAATTTGCATCTAGCAAACAGTTTCTAAGATTTCAGTTACCTTCATAAATCAAAAGGTAGCTGTACTGTTTACTAAAATAGGGAATTATTTAAAACTATACTGCTTTATAAGATCAAATAGTATAGCAAATTAATGTTGATAATAATGTTGATAATAGAGATTTCAAAGAAAAACAATAAATTTTTAAAATTTGAAGATTGATTAAATAATGAGAGACAAGGCTATGTGATAACATTCTACTCCTACGTATAATACCTCCAGAGCTAATTGGGACTCCTTCCATCAGCATTACATTGATGGCATATTGGATTTAATGGAACAGGTACAATATGGCTATGACATTAATTACATAGTTTATCAGTTTACTGACCTTATAAAGCACTGCTGTTAGAAATATTCCAATACACACTAGGAAAAAACATTCTGTCCCTTGGTGGACTCCAACACTTACATCGAGTAGACGACTAGTTAGTACTTTACAGTAGCGGTTCCAATCTTGTCGAAATCAAACTTATAGGGATTCTTTACACAGGGAGTACATTTTTGCAAAAAGAGCTTATCAAAAGGAAATCCGAAATAGTAAATTGAGATCTTGGAAGGAGTTTTGTGATGTGGAGGGAAAGCGTACACTTTACCCCCTTGGAGTAAAGTGTACACTTTTCTAAAAAATTCTAATAATAGGGGCATGCCTCCTACCTTGTTAACTGATGCTGATGGTAATGTGTGTTTTAATTCTGATAGAGCAGTTGGAGTCATAATGGATTATTTTTTCCCTAAAGATGATCTCAGCCAAGATAGCACTACACATCAGTTGGTTCGTTTCTGCGTTAAGCAGCCATACATTGCAGAGGATGACTTGTATTTTTCCCGTGATGAGATACACGATATTGTGAGTGGCTTGGCTAACAAAAAGGTGCCTGGACATGATGCAATTACTTCAGAAATTTACTGCTTTATAAGATCAAATAGTATATCAAATTAATGTTGATAATAATGTTGATAATAGAGATTTCAAAGAAAAACAATAAATTTTTAAAATTTGAAGATTGATTAAATAATGAGAGACAAGGCTATGTGATAAGCGTAAACATGTGTGTCCATGTAATTTATATACATTGGCTATTGATTATTTCTTGAAGACAGGTTACATTATTACACAGTAACATTGCACACATTTGTGACATTTCCATGGGTTGTCTGCAGGGCACACACCTGTGACATCTCATGGGTTATCCGCAGGGACATCTCCTGCGTTCCATGGATTGTCTGCAGTTCCAAAAACCCAGTCCATGGAACAACCCATGCAGACCGGGTTTTTGGAATATACTTATGAATACTATTTTTGACATTAAGTTGTCGCAGGGATGTAATATTGTCTGTTTTGCCAACGACTGCTTGGTGACCATTGAGAATAACGACTTCGGGTCTCTCAAACGAAAGGGGAATTTGATCCTATCATTAATTATAAATTGGGGAGAGGAGAATAAATTGAAGTTTAATCCGGATAAGACTAATCTGATGTTAATTTTGCAAAAACACAACTTACCTATTCTGTTATCAGACTTAATGGAACTGTTTTAAACTGTGTTAAAGAGTTTAAGTATTTAGGGTGTATTATCAACAAAAATCTATCTTGGGAACCACATGTTCAGCACATCCTCGGCAAAACAGAGGCTTTACTAAACAAACTCACAATGGTCGCAACACTACATTGGGGTCTAAACTCGAACATATTTGAATCAATTTATGAGGGAGTGGTTGTACTTCAGCTGGCTTATGCATGCCCAATCTGGGGGGACACTCTGGATAAAGTTAAAATTAGGGAACTTCTTTTGAAATTTCAGCATCGTATTTGTATTAAGATTATATAGGGCTATCGGAATATATCTAGGAACTTAGCCATTCTGTTGTCGGATAAGATGCCGCTAGATCTTCCCTTAAGGGAAAAATGTAAGTTGTACTTTACACTAAATTCTGATGGGTTAGAAATTAATGGGAAAAACTTTCAGGTGGAGGTTCCAGCTGACTTCTGATCACTCCCTCATCCATATTATCATAATGTCGATTACATAATATCTTACATGGAAAGCGACAAGTGTTACATTTATACAGAAGGTTCCAAATCAAACGATGGTGTGGGGTTGGCCTTTTGCATTATCCGAGGCAGGGAGGTTTTACAGTGTTTGGATTTTAAAGTTAATCTTAACTGTATTATAGTTCAGGCAGAATTACTTGTAGTCTTAGATGCTTTGAAATTTATAGAAGCAGAAAACTTATGTAATGTGATTATTTGTATGGATTCAACTGTTGTGTTGAACTATATTCGACATCCAAATGTTAAAAACTAAACTAGCTTTTATCTTTTTTCTTTGAAATTATTTAGTTATTTTTGTTTAATTATTTTTGAAACTATTATTTAACATTATTTAGTTATTTTTTAATTATTTTTGAAATGTGTTATTTTAAACAGTTTTGTAATAAAAAGTAATTATTGTCATAAATAAAGAACAGTTATACTATAAAATTAGCATAAATCTTTCCCTCGTGTCTAACTTTTTAGAGTATATACGGTTTGTAATAAAAAGTAATTATTGTCATAAATAAAGAACGATTATGTTAAAGTATAAATCTTTCCCTTGTGTCTTTTTATCGATTTGAACGTATTTTTTCATAAAAATTTTTTTGGCCCGCCAAATATTTTGGAATATACAATTTCGCCTGCCTAGGCAAAACTTTGGGAAGCCCTCTGTACAGTAAGCTGTGTACATTGTCTTACAGAGAACTCAAAGTAGAGGATTAGAATAGCAGATGGACACATTTTCTTTATAGTACTGTACATATATGGTACGTATACTATACTGTAAAGCAGCAGTTCCCAACTTTATTTTAACGCAGAACCCTTCTAAACATGTTACATATTTTTTTGAAACCCTTATTAATTTATATTAAATAATAAACAAATGTATGTTGTATAATGCTTTATTTATAAAACAAAAATCTGAAACAACAAACAAATTTTGATGGCCATTGGTATTTACCGGCTTCATAGTAAATGGAGCTGTGGGATTGGATAGATATCACTGCTATCTACTGTTCAAAAAGAAACTACAGTGCAGCCGAGCAATAGCAAGTATATACAAGACAAGTTTTGTTATTTGTTTGGTGAAACAATTTTTACACCAAATGCACTCAAAACATTCAAATATTAGACTTTAGACTTTAAATTATGAGTATGGAAATATTTCTTTGTATAAAATTAGAGGAAACTACAGTGCAGCCGAGCAATAGCGAGTATATACAAGACAAGTTTTGTTATTTGTTTGGTGAAACAATTTTTACACCAAATGCACTCAAAACATTCAAATATTAGACTTTAGACTTTAAATTATAAGTATGGAAATATTTCTTTGTATAAAATTACAAAGAAATATTTTACACAATACATTTTCACACAGAATCCCAAAATTTTTGGGGTTCTGTGCAAAGTAAAGTATACAGTATTTTGAAAATGTTAAGTTTGAATGCTAAATATGTGTACTGTATTTTATTAAATTTAATAAATTTGGAGTTCATTTTCATTTCTATACTACACTTGTTTTCGATAAACTGCCCACCTTGATTAGACGCCAAAATCGTCCCCAAACAGATGGTGGCATTTTATCGGGGTTTGACTGTATATATTCAATATAAATAAAAAACATTTAGATTTGATTCAAAATTCAAAAAAATAATATAGAGCTTGTTATCCTATTTGATTTTCTGTTTAATTCTTAATGTTATTAACTCTTATATAGTATAAATATGTAATATATGTACAGCTGATGAGAGCCAAATCAACCAAAAATGTTCATATTTATATAATAATTGCAATAAAGCTTTTTTGTATCCTACATAAGTGCTAGAAATAGAAATTATGAATGAATTGGGCATGAAGATAGATAAGGAGAGGTTACTGTACGCTGATGACAGTTCTCTTCTCCAAGAGTGAATAAGGTTTGAGAATGATCCTTATACAATTGAAAGAAGCATGTCATAAAAAACAGATGAGTTTAAATGCAGAAAGACAAAAATACTTGTGTTTGAGATGGAATGATTTTGAATAGTGATTGTGCTCAAGATTCCTGTCTTGAGAAATCTTGAGATTTATAAGAAAATTTTATTCTCGATTCTCAAGAATTTTTAATTACTATTATTTCGAGATTCCCAGTTTTCAAGAAAAATTCCTACAAATCTCAAGAATTAAAAAATTCTGGGAATTCATATTCTAAAAATTTCATAGCATTATATCAATTATTTTAACTATGCAATGTCTTTGGCTCAATAAACTACGCAAATAAGTTATATCGTTTATTCGCATCACATCTATTAACTCTATCTTTCAAAAAAGAAAAATATCTGAATTTAATCACAAAATAATACTTAAAACAGACATATAAACCTAAAATGATACATTAATCAATAAAATGTACATAAATCATTCATTTTAGTTTCAATTTTAAAGATTTCTATTATTATAGACCTGTCATGTTATGTCATAGGCAGATTTGTGATGATGTTTACATAACAAAACCAAAACAGATATCTGGTTTTTACTTATTCAGCACTTCACCAGTAACAATTAACATTTAATGATGTTTATGGTAAATGGAAAATATATATTGTAGTGTGATCTGATATAGTGTATCAGAGGATATGAGTGAATAGCTAACCCTCAATCATTCCACAAAACTCCCATCTTCTCTCAATGGTCATGACTATAGAGCTCTCTTAGAAAATTACATAGCCAAAATAGGAGTGTCCTAAATCTTTCCTAGAGATGTATCTGTTGATCTAGAATCTCTAGATAGTCAAATATAGTGATGTGTAAAAAATAACAAGTGGTTTAGGCTAAATAGCTCTTATAGGTTTGAGCACCAGGACTTGTTTAGCAAATAAACGAATAGACTCTATTGAAAAGCTATTTTAATAAAAACTCAGTAATTGTAAAACAAATACGATTATTTTTTCATTATTATCGAAATGGGATCTATTTTTTCAATATAATTAAAATATTAAAATATTAAATAAAAAACAAATATAAAACATTCCAATATTATTTGTTTTCATTTTGTATGATTTTTTTCTGCCTCATTTTGTTTTTATCCTTATTAAAAACAAGTATTTTTTTAACTAAAAATTTTTATTGAAATCTCATTTTCAAAAGGGGATCTCTCTTCTCGAGAAATAAATAAATTACTAATTTGGGAATTCTTGAATCTCGAGAAAGCAAAAACTTCAGAAAAAACAATCACTAGGGAATGAAGAATATATTGGATGTGAGATTGAACTGAATGGTATAAATTTGGAGCAGGTGAATGAGATTGTATACTTAGGAAGTATGTTTGAGAGGGCAGCATTGGTGATGAAATTGAGAATACTGGACTAAGTTGTGGTGTGCTTGAAAGGTATGCTACGAATGAGAATATGTCAGTTTGCTAGGATAGCTATATATCAGTATGCTAATCCCAACATTGAAATATGGAAGTAAGATCTGGGTATGGGGTGAAAGGTAAGAAAGTATTTGAATGCAGTGGAAATAAGATATTTGAAAGATGTTGCTGGAATGACACTATATGATTAAGTCTGAAATGAAAAAATATGAAAGCAATGTGGAGTGAAAATGAGTGTGATAGATGCAGTAAGTCAACTTTGAGATTGTTGGCCATATGAAGGAAATAAGGGAAGAGCAAATAACAAAGCAAGTATTTATTGGATGTGTGGAAGGTAAATATGGGAGGAAGGCTGAGGAAAGAATGGAGAGAATAAGTGGATGAGTATTTGAGGAAATATGGGTTTTAGGGTGTTTATAAGAGATGGATATGTATGAAAAAGAATGACTGTAGAGATAGCTGGTAAAGTGTGTGTGGAGATAGGAATATATGGCACCATCTGTTTGGTGATATTTGAATATTTTCCTCCTCTCTTCCTTCTTGAGTACATCCTAACCTGTTACAAGGCTATGGGAATCATGATGATGATGCATATATAATATATTTTATACTTTTAAATATATATTTAATATATATTGTTAATATTTGATTTCTTGATAAATATAAGCATTGTGTATTTAAAAATTGAAGTTTGTCGTCTGATTAGCTATAGTTACTTTTTCCTGACTGGAGAGTTTGATTTCACTATGATTCTTTTTTATAATTTAAACAATCTATTTATCTAATTACTATTCTTGATCTGTTCTGAAACTGAAATAGTGTTTTCAAAAATTGAAACTGATGAACTGATAAAAGGAAAAATTTCAGAAACCTTAAGCTCCCCAAACTTTTTCAATAAATATTTTTTATGAACTCATTGTGCTTCAGAGTTTACTAATTATTAGTCAACATAACTATGCAGGAATGGCTAGTTTGTGATTTATATTTGTTTTATGATACAAAAATCATCTAGGTCAAACTGTGCTAAATACAAATGTTTATAAAAACAAAAGCAATGCGTAAAAGGTCTCTGTAAAAGCAAACAAAATTAGCAAATATGAACTGATTATGTAATAATCAGAGAGAAAAAATAGCAGCCAAATTCCATCAAATAATGTAACTGTAAAAATTCAATTCATAAAATTAGTGTAAAAGACCACTACTTGTATAAATAACTCAAAATATGTTAAAATAAAAATTAAATATTATATAAAGCATTACTATTTCTTAAATAAAAACTAATATAATTAAAATTCTTTCCAATATCATTTAAATGATAATTATTTAAAATCTTAATATCAATCATACAATCATTGTTTTTAAAAATGATATTTTTAAAAACAATGATTGAAATAATGTTTAATTGGTTTAAAATAAATAAGGACACTCAATTAAAATGTACATCATAGTAAGATTGCAAATTTGTTGGTGTTCATCAATCAGCAGATTCCTATGAGTAACAAATAAAAACGTTCTACTGCTTAAATATCACATAGAAAAACAACTTGATTATTATCGTATATGGATTAAAAACAGCTCACTTCATGTTGTTGTTGATGACCATTCCTTTCCTTTCACTTTTTATCATCTGGAGAGCTGAGAATGTTAAATTAATTGTTTTCTACATTAGGCTTAAAAATTATAATTTAATGACTATTAGGATTATTAATATTTTAAATATAGATCATGTTCTATTGTTCTATTTTAATCTTATGAGCTGATGATGGTTAATAAAATAACCGAAAGTACTTCCAATTGATTTGTTTCTATCTGAATTTATTTTAGTCATTTTCTGACTGTGCTAAGATTAGACTTTTTTGTTTTTTACAGGATTGTTTAAAGTGGGGGTAGATTCTTTTAAAAAATTATTCGATTTAAAGTTAAGTTTTGGAATGAATTAACGACATAAAGCAAGACATGACTATACTAATACAAAAATTAGCTAGCTAAATTCTACAAAAATTTAAAAATTTTTAGAAATATAATAATAATTAATATATAATAATAATTCTTTTTCGAATATTTGATTTGAATTGCGCCTGAAGATGGCTATAGTAGCCAAAAACGTTAGTGCAGAATAGTTTATTAAAGTGTTTATCTTACGCTGCTGTTTAGTGCTGTTTTTATTTATTAAGTATTATAATTAATATTCTTTATTATTATTAACTGTGACACTGCTGACAATTCCTGAAACCATTTTACTTTTTGGGTTGCAGAGTTGGGAGTTGGGGAGTCGGAGGTTTTTGGGTGGAGTCGGATTTTTAAAAAAAAAGTAATGCTGCGAGTGATAATACTTTAGAGCGATCAGTCTTGCCAATTTACCTCCCATGCTTTGCGTAACCCACCTCCCCTACATTGAATGCGTGTGGGACACGTCTAACGCACTCAATGTAGGCAGCACGGTATGTGGATTGGAAACTGTAGCCGATCATGATTTCCGGTTTCCAGCGCCTAGTTGAAAGTGACAAACATTTTGGCCAGAGCTGTACCTGAAATTAGATTCAGAAATCTGTAGATATCCCAACTTATGTTTTCCAGTCCCACCTATTATGTAACTCTGAGGTATTACTATATGTAGAACAGCAGGAATATCAACTAACTAAACTATAAATGTTATTCCATAATTCTTAACAAATGTATCCAACTTCATATATCTGAATTTTGTACAAAGGTTTTGCAGTAAACAAGTGATTGCAATATCCAAAGCAAAGAAGTATTATAATTTTTTTTAAATTTTAAATAAAAGAACTCTGATTTTTACTAAGTATATGCATATTTTAGCTGGTGAAATAGAATATACCTGCAAGTCATTTTTGATTGGATAAACTACATATTCATGTTCATTGGGATCTGAATAATCTTTTCAGACATACTGTATTGTAATTTTTATACCAAATCTGTATAGTACCTTATATTTTTCAAGAACATTCATATTTTCCTAAAATTTTATGACATATTACAATTTGCAGTATGTCTAGAGTATGGTTATGCCTGTAATATTATATATATAAAAATAATATAAAACCTAAAAAACTATTTTGTGTACAAAAATTTTTTATTGATTTATCAACTAATTAATTCTAAAATATTTTGAAGAAATTTATATTCAGATTGATATTTAGAACAAAATCTTCTCCCAAGATTGTTCAATTGAAATGGATCAGCTGTTAAATTGTAGGATTCTGTAAAATTCTAAAATAAATTTAAAATCATATTAATGAATTAATAAACTTAATTTTATAGAATAATAATAATAATAATAATAATAATAAATAATAATAATTTCTTTTCTTTAGATCCTATGGTATTTGAATATTGTATACACTGTACATTTAAGTTTTTGTAAATTCTATTTTATATTACAGCAATACCTCGCATAGACCGGTTTCAAATAGTCCGGATTGTAATTGTTAACAAAATAATTTTAATTTACTTTATTTTTTTAGAATAAATATGAAATGTAAGTGTGCTTGCTACTTACTATTTATATATGACTTGAATAGCCACTATAACGAGCTCAGACAAGCATATGAAGACCACTGCTCTACTGCTGCCAAATTTATCTGAATAACGTTTGTTATAGTGCCTGCCTCTCAAGTGCAATGTCATCAGCTGTTTACCGCATGACATTGCAATAAGCCCAGTTATGCTGGGCTTATTGGCATTTGCGACTCCTCAGCCTGTGATGGCCCAGCTCAAGTGGGAATCCGCTTTTACGCAGAGCGCCATTCTGCGATTGGAATGGCGCTGAGTGGCCGACTTGGAGAGAGTGAATGTGTTCACCTGCTGGGCGAGCCCTCTTTATCTATTCATCTTTATGTGCTCGGACCCTTTTTCTGTCTATTATAAATCTTTATAAAAGATTTTAATATTTACTGCATATGAAATAATTATTAATGTAAGAATTTACAATTTAAAAAACATGAGCAAATCAAAAATTTCTTGGAACCAATTATAAATTTTCCCATAGGTTACGTACCTCGAATAGTATGGTTTCAATTAGTCCGGTAAGAAAGAGGAACCAATTAACCGGACTATGCAAGGTATTGCTGTATATAAAAATAATACACATATGTTCCTCAAGTTATGAACATAATTCATATGCAAGTTTTCTTTGTAATTCAGGTTGTTCATAACTCAGATACTGCTGTTATTTTTCCTCCAAAGTACTGAAATAATTATATATACTGTATTTTGTAATATATTTCACAATTAGACCAATTCTTATTTCCATAAAATTTCTTATTTCATTGATTTGAATAAGAAATTCGGATTATAAAGTGAGGGTTTTTCAGAGTAATTGCCATCATCTTGAAATACTGCCATAATATATTACTAACTCTGTAATTTTGCATTATACTGATTGCTAAAGCATTCAATATAATGCAAAATTTTATTGTTGCTATCATAATATTTAAAATTCTTGAAGAGTTTTGAAATTTTCTGAAATTTGAAAATGAAATTTCATGTTCCTAAGTATGAATGTTCATAACTTGAGAAGAACCTATAGATCATAATAAAATATGTAATTTTTAAATATTTTGATAATACTAATGCTCTCCAAAAATTTTATTCACTATTGTATTCAATGCTGCCAAAGAAACTGATTGCCATGAGCCAAAGAAGCTAAAGACAATATTTCATTCTTTAGTTCCTTATGCACACTAAATATCACTATAAGATTAAGAGAATTTATTCTAGAAGATAAAAATAAAAAAATATATAGAATATATGATTCTATTTTCTTGTGTTTCAGTAGACTAAACATTTATATTCTTGTTCAAATACATTTTCATTGCTCATAATTATTATTAACCTGACTCACCAAATCGAATCAGCAGAGTTATAAATAGTAACACACAAATATTTAGCATTGCAGGGAGAAGATCTAGAAGATTTCTGATTGTGTCCCTCGAGAGAAAATTTCACGTTGCCACATTAAAATTTCATTTACAAGTAAGTATGATGAAAAAAATTTTTTTTAATATTATATAGAAAATAATAAATTTATTTATTTATTACCGTATATATTTGATTATAAGCTGACTCCCCGACTTCAGAGTTTGAAAATTGGTAAAAATGCAAAACCCATGTATAAGCCTATCCAGACTTTAGCACTTAAAATTTGATAAAAATCCAATGTCCAATGCAAATACTGATGATGAAACTGATTTTGAAAAATTATTGGATCAAGCAGACCATCTCCAGCTTCAAAAAAGAAAACTTGAGTCTGATACTGAAAAAAGTAAACCTACAAATATATCGCAAATAGCAAATTTCAAGGTGGAATTTAACAAAGCTCTAATAGAAGTTGAACGTTTTGACAGAAAATCTAAATTAAATGTTAGAGAGGCCATCTCTAAATATCCTGAAATTGTAAAAGATGCTGCGCTTCTTGTTACAGCTCTGCTTCCAACACAGATCAGTTAGAGAGAGTATTTTCCTCACTCCGTTTGATCAGAACTGATCGGAGAACTGCAATGACAGATGAACTTACTAAGGCAACTCTGCAACCTGGTTGCTATGTCTTACTAACTGATGATTTATATAATAACCAAAGGAAGCTTATCTACGGGTAGAACTATATTAATTTTAATATATCATTCACAATATATTTATAATTTGTCAACGTGCATATTTTCATTATCTTTGTCACATTCAAACTTGCAGCTTGATTGTGAATGCTGGGATAATGGATAGTATGATGGTTAGTAATGGCTATTATTCATAGTATAATAGTCAATGGTATCATACTATGAGTATGTATTCTTAGAAATAAATATACTTGAATATTTAGTGAGATTGAAATAGATAGATAAATTTTTCAGTCAAAAGTTTTTTGTTTTTACTTATCACTTCATTGATCAGGGGTGTTCATATTACTATAGAAAATAAATATTCAGAACATATGTATTACACAAGCTCTTTGAGCAGGGAAAAAACTCATCGTCAAACTAAACTCTTTAGTAATCGAATCTATAACAAACTGCTTAACCTTTTGTTTCAAAGTCCGAAGTTCACAAAAAAAGCACTTAAAGCAGTATAAAGGTATAAACTTTATTATACACAAAAAAAGCACTTAAAGCAGTATAAAGGTATAAACTTTATTATACAAATTGTATAATAAAGTTTATACCTTTATACTGCTTTAAGTGCTTTTTTTGTGAACTTCGGACTACTAAACTCTTTATTAAAGCACTTTTGGCTCTGCTGAGCCTTCATCAATATAACATTACAACTAATACCTATGTGCCTTTATTTATACATAGAACATTGAAAGAACCATGGCATGTAAAAATGGCATCTTTCAGGGCACTTCTCAATAGAATATTTATACACTATAGTATCTGGGGAAAGCACCCAAGAACTAAAATGGATTATTCACCAGGCAGAGATACATGGATACCACTGCAATAAGATAATGAAAATGTGGAGAAATTTGAACAAGAAAAACAGAAATACCACAGAACCCATTGGAAGACATTAAAAATGAGAATGAAAAAGATTGCATCCCATATACTATGGAAGCTAATCCTTTCTTTATGAAACATAAGAAAAAGATTGAGAAGGCAGTTGGTAAGACAACATTTAGGAGGATGAGCACTGTTTTTAATATGATGAGGAATGATAAAGAAAAGTGGAAGCCCATGAATATGCCAGAAGTTTATGAAATTAATATAAATGATAATGATACTGATAGAGAAGAAATATATATAGGTTCAACTATCAGATCTGTTAAGAAAAGGGTACAAGAACATAGGACAGATCAGGAAAAGTCGAAGGGTAGCACAGCCTTGGCGCAGAGATTGATTAACTTCGATGCCACAGCCATGTGGGACCAGACCAGAGTAATAAATGTAATAGAAGACCCCAATAAGCTAAGAGTTGCAGAAGCTATTAAAATTTTTACTAAAAAATCATCTGGGAAAAACATTATCAATTACAAGCCTGAGAAGATTAATTTAGCAATAATGGGAATACTGCGAGAATAAAAGAAAGAAAGCCCAAATATTTAGGAAAGGCCCTTAAAAGTAGAGAGAATGATAATGCTACAGCATATGAATTATTACTATTATTGTTGTAATAACTTGGATGTCAGTGGATTCAGTTCATGACAAAACGAAGTTTCAAGACAAGCAACATTTATTTAGCACTACATTACTTATGTTTACAATACACTGAACAAAGAAGATCCAAAAGAGAGAGAGTACAAAAACAATGCTTTAGCTTATATAGTCGATGGTTAGCCCCCTTGCGGGCTACAAGTCAATAGTGGCAATAGTATAGTTTGGTAGCCAAAATATAGCCATAGATGCATATGTCTAACACCCTCCCTCAAACTAATTACTATTGCAATCCGTATTTATCAGTCCAAGGTGTTGGTTGCAGAGCTGGTGTTTCGGGCTATGAAGTGGTTTTGTGAAGATGTCCGCTGTCATTTCCTCTGTCGAAAGATAAAGAATCCTAATAATGTTCTCCTTAAGAGCATCAGATATAAAATGGTATTTTATATCAATGTGTTTTGCTCGACTATGGAATACTGAATTTTGGGCCAACTGTCTGGCTCCTTGATTGTCATTAAACAACGTAACTGGCATTAGTTCACTACCTTGAATCTCGCTGAATAATTGTCGCAAATAAATGGCTTCTTTGGTTGCTTCTGTCAAGGCTACAAGCTCTGCTTCTGTACTGGATAACGCAACAGTTCTCTGTTTTCTCGATTCCCAGGAGATTGATGATTTTCCTAGCTGGAATACGTAACCTGAATACGATTTTCTATCATTAACGCACGCTGCCCAATCTGCGTCTACATATCCCTGAAGTCTAAGGTCACATGGGGTGAAGGTTATACCTAATTGAGCTGTTCCCTTCAGATATCTGAGTACTCGTTTCGCTGCGGTGAAATGCTCTTCAGCAAAATTACAATTCCAGATATCAACTAAAGCATTTTTTAGAAAAATATTTTATATATGGATTATTTTTACAACTATATGGTATTCTTGATTCAAAAGTTTGGAGAATACAGGTATTTCCTGATTTATATACATCTAACTTCTACAAATTCAATTTTATGTAAAATGTTTTCCTTAATTTTTTATTTTGTAAGACAGTGCATAAACATATTCAGTATTTGTAAATTACAGGTGCAAACATAATGATTTTCAAAATTTAAAAACTTAGATTACTTGATTTATTTATGTTGTTTATTGATTTTAATCTAATATATTGTTAATAATACAAAATTATATATTATGAACATTGTAAAATATCTGATGATTGTTATTGGTATATTATTTTATTATATTACTGGTATGATATCTGTCCCATGCAATATTATCTCCCTTTTAGTCGGAAAACATTATAATACCATAACGTCATGAAACTATAATCACTATATTCCACCTAGTCTCTATTTCTTAGATATAAAAGATCTAACAATTTTTTAGATCTAAAAAATTTACACATTATTTTGATACTTCTAATAAAAAAATCATATAAAAATTGGAGATTTTATTAAACTCCATTGTTATAAATTAATATTTTACCTCATTATCTTTGAAAATACAACAAATAGCATTCTCATATGATGACAGAATTCTTAAACATGAATATGTGTTATTCCAAGAATCTTCACAAATACATCCAACTTCACATGTCTAATAAATAAAAACAATATTGCAAAACAAAATATCTATTTAATTTAAAATTGAATTTATATTTCATAAATATGATACAATCTATTTTTATTAATAATATAGGCAATCCCTGACTTATGTACTGTTTCTGCTTTCTTTGTTTGTTCTAGATTATTGCAAGCTTTAACATGAGACAGCATCTTATAGAACATAAACATGACATTGCAACCAGAAGTTTAACCATCATGTATCAAAAAGAGTCTTTGAATGTGATGTAATTATAAAATGAGGAATAGCAGAAATAGTTAAAGTTTGCAATAATCTAGAACAAATAAAGATAATAGAAACTATAAGAGTTAAAAAGAAATCAAGGCTTATTTATAGTAAATGACAATACATTGACAGAGATACCAAAATCAATAAATCAAAATAAAGGGAGGACTTTTTACTTAAGGAAAGCACTTTAAATTATAATTATTTTAAATGAATAATGCTAATAATATGAGGGTCGTTCAACCCAATCCAGGACTTTTTTTTCTTTCCAGGTTTAAATGGATGCCTAGGCTGGAGATTTTGTATGCAGTAGAAACTGGCACCTCTGTCCTGTTACTGGTAGACGCCCCTCATTTCCTGCGCTTCTGGATAGACCGTTATTCAAGACGGCGGACAACAGTGTGAACGTTTATGTGGAACAGCGTGTTGTGATGACGTTTTTAGTGAACGAGGGCATAAAACCTGCTGAAATTTACAGAAGACTTCAAGCTCAGTACGGTGATGAGACACTCAGTCGCAGTAAGACATTTGAATGGTGTAAGCGCTTCAAAGATGGCCGTATCTCTATTACTGACGATCCTGGTCATGGTGGATCACAGCCCACGGTAGTCATTCCTGAGAACATTCAGCGCATGGAGCAGCTGATCCTAGACAATCGTTGCATAACCTGTCGTGAAATTGCAAGGGTGTGTAATCTGTCGTTAGGAACAGTGAACACAATAATTCATGATCATTTGCTGTTCCGAAAAGTGAGTGCACGCTGGGTCCCAAAGCAGCTGTCTGCTTTTGACAGACACAGAAGAGTTGAAGTCTGTAGAGAACTGAAGGAACACTATGAAAGGGAAGGCCAGGATTTTCTGAATCACATCATGACATGTGACGAAACATGGGTTCACCATTTCACCCCAGAATCCAAAAGAGCATCGATGCAGTGGAAGCATATGGACTCACCACCTCCCAAGAAATTTCAAACAGTTGCATCTGCTGGTAAAGTGATGGCAAATGTATTCTGGGATAAACAGGGAATTATTCATGTTGATTTTTTACCCCATGGTGTCACTATCAACAGTGAGTATTACTGCCATGTTCTGCATGATGTGCACAAGAGTTTACGGAAGAAACGTCCGGGTTTGATCACAAAGGGTGTTCTCTTTTTGCAAGAGAGTGCCCGACGGCAAGTTGCATGCCATGGAGCACGATTCAGTTGTCATATGTGTAGGTTTTGGTTTTGGCTGGCGAACAACATATAAATCATTTTCACGATCCACTATTGTCAGGACACTACCACGAGGGTCTACAATTACTGCAGTATCCTTCTTAAAAATTACGTCATAACTATGTTGAGTCACCTTGGCGACAGAAAGTAAATTGCTACGTAAATCTGGTACATGTAATACGTCGTTAAGTGACACCTTTTCGTATTTAGCGATATCGGAAGTTCGACAGATCCTATTGCTGTGATGGATGTTGTTTGATGGTTGGCCAGGTTTAATGTATGACATAATTCTGTGTGTTCTTTAAAGTCTAGAACGGAGGAGCACATGTGAGATGTCGCACCGCTATCTATATACCATTTTGACGGTACTCGTGGAGTGACGAAATCTGGTTCACGAGCAGTGTATGAAAACTCAGTGGTTATGAGGGATGTATTATCTTCCTTTTTACTGTTGCTTTGACCATTCGTCTTACGTGTGCGACAATCGCTTACTACATGGCCGAAGCGATGACAGTAACTGCACCTTGGGCGTCTATGTTTAACGCTCGAGCCTTTATCTCTATCTCTCATAGACTTGCATTGCAATGCTTGTCGGAATAGGTTTTATTATCTTTATTTTTGGCAAAGAATGCATTTGTATTAATTTTTCCCCTCTTGGCATTATGCTCTTCCATTATTTTTATTTTCAGTTGTTCCAGTGAAGGAAGTTGATCTCGTGTCTCTATGACACAGCGAAAAGTCTCATATGTATCCGGAAGGCTATATAGTAGGATGATGGTTAATAAATCATCATTAATTTTGAGATCCATTTCCTCCAATTTATCTACTGTGTCAAAGAAAGTTTTAATATGTTCGCGTACGTCGTCGTCATCACTCATTTTGTTCAATATAAGCCTTTTCAGCAACGAGGCTTTTTTGGCGGGGCCTTTTGACTGGAAAATAGATTCCAACTTTAACCACACATCTCTTGACGTTGAACAATTTTTGATTTGTTTCAACTCAGAGGAACTAATGGATAGAATCAAGTCGGATTTAGCTTTAAGGTCAGCAGACTCCCACATAGCAGCCGCTTGTAATGAATTTTCATCTCCATCAATAGTTTTTGGTTTAGGTGTCTTGCCCGAAACGTAGGTCCAGTTGTCATTTTTGATGAGTAGCGCTTGGACCTGCATCCTCCACGTGTCATAATTATCTTTACTTAACGGTTCTATTCGCACGGTATTAGACATTTTTAAATCGAGACAAAAAAAAAAGGAAGAAAAAAAAACTTACGTTTCTTAATGAAGAGATGGTAGCAAGAAAAAATATTCAGAAGTCAGATCGATAAGGTATTTTGCACTTACTCGGTTAGCTGATCTGAACAGCTTGTAGGTAGGCGATTCGGTAAAGAGCACGTGGTTACCAGATTGTAGTCTCCAAAAGAAAAAATCAATTTTTTGTTTGAGAAATAATAAGAAAAATGCATGTCGGAAACAGTTCAGAGTGTGATGCAGAGTAGTAGTAAGTGTCCTGGGCCCATAACCTGTTGTAATAACTTGGATGTCAGTGGATTCACTTCATGACAAAACGAAGTTTCAAGACAAGCAACATTTATTTAGCACTACATTACTTATGTTTACAATACACTGAACAAAGAAGATCCAAAAGAGAGAGAGTACAAAAACAATGCTTTAGCTTATATAGTCGATGGTTAGCCCCCTTGCGGGCTACAAGTCAATAGTGGCAATAGTATAGTTTGGTAGCCAAAATATAGCCATAGATGCATATGTCTAACAATTATGAATTTATTTATTGAATATGCAGTGTAAGTATATTAATGAAGAATGATGTACAGAGAAGATTGAACACGGAAGGAACTTTTTGAAGTTTACAATTTTTAGAATGTTTGATTCTTTAGAATGTATATTAGAATAAATAATTGTGATTGGTGTTTATTAAAAGTTATTAGTTATAATGTTATACTGATGTGGGCTCGGTAGAGCTGAAAGTGCTTCAATAAAGAGTTTAGTTTGATGATGAGTTTTTCCCTGCTCGAAGAGCTTGTGTAATAAATACAGATATAAGTAAGATGAAGCAGTGTAATGATGTCGTAAATTATAAATATTCAGAAGATTTTATTGGTGGGGTATGATCAAATAAAGCAAACATTAGTTATACAAATTATTATAGAACAAACAATATTATTTAAACTTAAAAAATTATAGTAGTAGTTTAAAAATTATGAACAAAAAAGTATTTATTTTAATAAATTTTAAATATTTAATATGTACACTTGGATGTATGTATTTAGTATGTAAATTAATATTCAAATTCACACTATTTTTTGTATTTGTAAGCTTGTATGTTTTTAATCTAACTTTCAAAATTAAAAACTGCACATTTAGCAGTAGGTTGTTTAAACATAAACTTTAATTAGATCAAAAACGTTTTCAGTATTCTAGATACTATCATCAGTTGAACAAACAGATTTAAAAAGAACTACAAACAACTATAGAATAGAACATAATTTAAAAACAAATATTAGAAAAACATAACTAATAACACAATAAATTCATAAACCCATATAGAGGATCTTCATGACATTATATTATTTATACGGATGGAGAAGGGGGTAATAAATACAGTGGTATAAATGTTAGTAACAACAACACAAAAGGTCAAATATTTTCTTTAACCGCATATTTCCACGCTAAGCTTAGCTCATTAGGTTGTCTAATATTAATAACATTATTAGTTTTACTACATTCAAAAATTTTCAGTTTTTCTTTTAGGGGTAGATCTTTACGGTTAAGGACACTTTTAACTATTTTGGCATCTTACCAAACGATGTTTATATCTTTTTCAAAAGCCCTCTGGGCTAGCGCAGTCACAAGTTTACCTTTAGAAATGTTGTCTCTATGTTCAGTCAGCCTATCTTTGAAATTCCTCGCGGTAGCCACTATGTACACCTCAGATCGATTATCATCGACGTTCTGTAAAGGTATTCTATATACACCTGACTTAAAATTGTCAGCTCTTTTATTCTTATCATTACGTAGTAAATTAAACACAGTGGGTGATCTTTTAAAGGTACGGGACATGCTATTGGACTTAGGAGTTTGTCTGTCTTACAATTATGTAGTCTGTAGGGTAAGGGGAACCTACAGGGGTCATTTAGGGTAAGCCAGTTAGATGTATGCACTTGCTGATTGGTGAAGGAGGCTCTGCATTCAAAATTGGTTCTTTCTTTCGTGTAGATGCTCTGCATAAACTCATGAACCCCATGTCTCAAACCACATTTGTATATATGTTTAAGCTCCGCTTTATGGAGTGACACTCCACAAAGCGGAGCTTATACCAAATCAACTTGGTTTATTAACTTAAGTTGTCACATGGCCAAAATAATGTATCACTGAAAATTTTTATATAATAATTTTGCCAATTTAATAATAATCCAAGGTTTACCAGCATTTTCATAGTTTTTTAGAAACAAATAAACAATGATTTTTAGCAATCTTTTTAATCCCATATAGTGTAATAAGGTAGATCAGATGAAAATATTCTGAATCTATACAGTTTGAGGATTCTGATATGTAATAATTATCTTAGGATGAAATATTCCCTATGAATCAATAATCAAAAGTTCAAACATTTAACAGCACAAATAGCAGTTGAGCATAAACAAAACAGAATTTAATAACAACAAAAACGTTTTCGGTACATTAAATACCATCTTCAGTTGAACTGAACAAAAGAACATAGATTATGTTCTTTTGTTCTATTCAACTACAGATGGTATTTAATTTACCAAAAACGTTTTTGTTTTTATTAAATTCTGTTTTATGCTCGGCTGCTATTTGTGCTGTTAAATGTTTGAACTTTTGCTGATTGGAGATAAGCAGTTCCTTAGTATATTTAAATTTGAGATGCAATAATTTTATAAATTTGCAAATAATTAGCACTTATCAGGTGACAGTTTGAAATTAATAATGCAGCAATTAAACAGTCAAGTTTATAGTTCAGTTCAAACAAAAAATTTATTAATCAAGAATAAAATTCATTAACTGCTTTATTAAAAAATAAATTTAATAAGTTATTAGCAATCATTTGTTATAGCTTTATTTTAGAGAAATTAATTTCCAAAGAAAAAATATCAAAATAATCTTAAATTTACTTATAAAGCAAAATATCTCCACATCAATATAAAAATTATTCCAATTGATCAATACAAGAACTTCTCATGTGTTAAATCTAACATTGCTTGTAAGTCATACTACTTTGCTCTATTGAAAGCAGTAACTTTTTATAGCAATTAACATAGTGACTGTCACTTACGCTCATTCACATAAAACCCACCTACTATACAATTTTCTAATTCTTACAAATTATCAAAATTTATTATCTGGTTGCAGTACTAGAGCAGTTTAAAACCTCCCTTTCTTGCTGATATTACTATTACTGCTACTACATCATTGTCTTTGCAATATTAATTTTGTATTTAGAATTATAAAATGGAATAAATTTTCGAAATAAAACAATTCTTTAATTCATATTTTTAATAATGAGATTCCAGATAAAAAAAAATATCAACTGCCTATAACACTAATACAATAACGAATAAAGAGCACTAATGGCAGTAGTGACTTTATTCGTTAATGAGATTCCAAATTAGCAATGATGTCTATACAGATTAGATGACATCATTATAGGCATTCTTGAAAGTAAGACCATTTTGTCTTTTATCTCCATTTTTGAAAGTTTGAGTTGGGAGTGTTAGTATCTTTTATCCAAACTAAATAAAATATCCCATTATTAAATATAATAATAAATAAAAGAATATAAAAATGTGGGTTTTGTTTTTCACATAATCACCACTTATTGCATGTTTATTAGTTCATGATGAGGACCTTGTAATCTTATTGAAACTAGAGAGAAAACTTCTAAAAGTGTTTTATAATTGTGCTAGTTATTTTGGTTCAAAAAGTATTTGTTCCCTTTAATCTGAGACCAAGAAATTAGGAATGTTTGTTTAAAAAAATGTTTCAGATCTTCTGATTAATTCTTGTTATCTTCTGCAAGAAGGCATTGAGAATTGTCAGTTTTGCTATCTTGAATAAAACTGGTTCTTTTTTCAATCTTCCCATCACTAACTTCATTTTTCTCTCCAGGCACTGCCAAGTATGCCATGCTCAGAGTTGTACCATATACTAATGAGTACATTTACTTATTGTGTTTGATGATATAAATTATAATTAAAAAAATGGAAACAAGTGATAAGTGAATCAATGTTGAACTATTGTTTAATAGTTCAACATTGATTCACTTATCACTTGTTTCCATAGTAAGTAGCTTATATTGTATTCTCCATATATGAAAAAGATTCAATTAATCTATCACTATTATTATTATATAGGGTATAGGGGACACTCAGGCGTCGTTTAATTCCATGGGTCTTAAGGTATTCATCAAAACGGTTGTTACAGAATTCAGAGCCATTATCTGACTGCAGCGCTTTAAGTTTATACCCACTTTGTGTTTCCAGAAGGTTTTTTACTTCAATAAAAGTGTTGAAAAGATCAGTCTTGTCTTTTAGAAATCGCACTTCACCCCACCTTGTGTAGTCATCAATAAATACTGCGAAGTATCTTGCACCCCCTATAGACTTGGTTCTAGTCGGTCCACACAGGTCTGTGTGTAGAATTTGCAAAGGTTCGGTTGTGCGATTGTCAGATGC
>AYEL01083971.1:0-14957 GCA_000484575.1 Olivierus martensii
AATTAAAGATTCTGCTATTTTCTTTGTTATTCCACATATAAAATAAAATTTCAGCAATATAAGCAATATATTCCTTAATACAGTAAGTTACTAACAAAAAAATATTTTTGACTGTAAAAATCTATCTTCAGTTATATGAAAATGTAAAAAGAATATTGAATTGGAAACTATCCAGAAATTCTATTTAAATTTCTATTGTATTTTAAAATTCACATTTAACAATATGAGAATACAATACAGGTAGGCTCGATTAGTGCGAGATCGAATAATGCAAATTCGATTAGTGCGACTTATAAAAATGATACCGTTTTTCAGTTAGGGCGAGCAAATATTTGATTAATGCGAGTTGTAAGCATAGGCCAGTCTTACTAACAAAGCTCCGCCTCCTTTTATGATGTCAATTAACAAATTACCGTTAATTTTCGGTTAGTAAAACTGGACGAGGAGCAGTTCAAGAACAGTCACTTGGCTTTGAAGGGGTGAAACACCAGAAAGATGAGCTTGTTGACGTTAACTGTTCAACATTACTGTACTATTATTTAGCTTCGCTATCGTATACACACAGTAGAGTACAGAATTTTCTCTTTTAAAAAGTATCGAAATGGATAAAAGGAAGAATACTTTTGACGATAAAACAGGAAACGAAAAAAAGAAGAGGTTAGTGATTAAGCTAGAGCAAAAATTGGATATGATTAAGCGACATAAGAGCAGTGCTCCACTTCCGCTTTAGATTCGCTATTTTGGTTTTGATTTGGCGGTTGGTTTGATGATGGTATGAGACGCAATTCCTGGTAAGTTATTAATTTAGATGATGAACAACGATATAAAATATGAAAATAAATATTTTCTTAAACAGTTAGTGTTAAGTTAGTATTGTGATTATTCATTGTGAGGTTAGCTAATGGCCAGAATCTCACAAAGCAAAAACCAATTACCATATTTTACATATGGTTAATACATCGAATAGTGCAAGAAATTCGTGGAACCAATTATTCGCACTAATTGAGGCCTACCTGTATTATACCTTATGTTTAATAACAATAAAATTAAAAAACCAAAAATAACAGTTTTTTAGACAGGAATAAGAAAATTACTAAATATACACTATATAATCAAAAGTATTGGGACACCCCTCCTGCCTCATGGAAACAACTGTAGGCCACATGTAAATGAGTCCTATGGTATATAGAGTTTAAAACTACCTTGGAACCATTACATCTGTTTGGGAGACAATGGGTCGGTCCGAAGAGCTCACAGACTTCCAATGTGGACAGATCATTGGATGCTACCTGAGCAACAAGTCAGTTCGGGAGATTGTTGCTATTCTGCAGATACCCCTTTCCATGGAACATGATGTTACCATGAAGTGGAGGTCCTAGGGTGCAACAGGCAACCACGAAGTGGGAGACCCAAGAAATTGTTTTAGAGAGAACGTCGAATGCTTGGGCGTGTCACAAGGCGCCATCGGACATCTTCCACTGAAACAATTGCCAAAGAGTTCCGTAGTGCCTCAGGAAGTGCTGCCAGTACAATAACCATTCGCAGGGAACTGAAGTCCTTAGATTTCCATGGCCGTGCTGCTGCCCACAAGCTGAATATCACCAGCATCAATGCGAAGTGAAGGGTAGAATGGGTAAACGTCATCGCAACTGGACCCTGGAGCAGTGGAAACAGGTCCTATGGAGTGACGAATCCCAGTACATACTGTGGCATTCAGATGGTAGTGTGGGTTTGGCAGATGCCTGGGAACGCTTCCATCTTGTGTGTGTTGTGCCGACAGTAAAGTTTGGTGTTGGATCAATCGTGGTATGGGGATTGTTTTCATGGTTTGGACTTGGCCAGCTGGTTTGGGTCAACAAAGTCATGGAATGTGCATTGTACATTGACATTTTAAGCAATTCCGTGTTGCCAACACTGTGGCAACTGTTTGGGCTGGGACCAAGTTTGTTTCAGCATGATAATGTGCTCTGCCACAAATCGAGGGCTATGAAGGAGTGATTTGAGGAGGCAGAGGTGGAAGAGATGGACTGGCCTGCCCAGAACCCTGATCTCAATCCCATTGAACACCTCTTGGATGAATTGGAACATCGACTTTGTGCCAGGCCACATCACCCAACTTTGGCAGGAGAACTGTTTGCTGTTCTTCGAGAGGAGTGGAAGAATATTCCTGAACAAACCTACCAACACTTAGTGGAAAGTCTTCCTTGAAGGGTCCAGGCTGTGATCGATGCTAAAGGAGGCCCAGCACACTATTAAGTTTTGTACAATAAAAACTATCGTCCATGAATAACAATGTCCTAATACTTTTGATCATATAGTGTATATGAAGTATTCACTATCCTACTTATCAATAAATAACTAAATAAATACACATGCACTAAGACAGGAAAAAATAAAAATTTACTGTATAACATTTTCGACCTATTTTTAGGTCTTCTTCAATACAAAAATATTCATAAATATTATGAATATTTTTGTACTGAAGAGGACCTAAAAACAGGTCGAAAAACATTATACAGTAAATTTTTATCTTCTCCTATCTTAGTGTTTGTATATTTATTTAGATAAGAAAATTATAAACTAAAACAAATAAACTTTAATGAAAAGTACTTTTGGTATACCCTCATCAATTCAAATTCTATAATTCAAAAATTGTTTGTTTTAAGTACATATAAGAATGTGCATTAACAGTTTAAATTACCTAGTTTAACTATAAACTGCTTCTACTACATAAACACAACTAAACCTTCAATAAATAAGCATTTTTAGCAGTTTTCAATAAATAAGCTCTGCTAAAAGTGCTTATTTATTGAAGGTTTGAATTTAAATTACAATTGTAACTATAATTTTTTGAAAATTTTTAAATTAATATATCATCATCAGCATTAATAATAATCTTTTCGTTTTTAATTTTTGTTTAAGCCAACAATCTCTTTATGAAAATTACTTTCCTTCCAAAACTTTGACTTATACAAGAGTATATAGTATTTCTAGTCAGAATTTTTATCTAAAAATTCTTTTTTTTTACAAAAACTTTATGAATTTTTAGAATATTAGTGAAATATTTTAAAAAGCAGCACATAAGCAGGTTTTTAATCGTAAAAATTAGATTTATTGTTAATAATAACTTTGGTTATGTTACTACAATCACATTTTGTCTAAAAAACCAAAAAAAAAAAATTAATGTAAAAAATGCAAACAATTCTATTATGTTTATGTACTGTGCTAAATGTGTAATTAAAATATTTTTTGTATAATTATATATCAAAATACAGTTATAAAATCTAAACTAACTTAAATTCATACATTATTAACACACAGAAAATAAAATATTTATATATGCATATTTTTAAAACAAGAATTAGTTTTACATAATGCTCATAATATGGTGTGATTAAGAAAAAACTTGCTTTTTTTTTAAATATATTTTTTTATTCTATATCACATTTTTGCATCAAATCTATGCCATATTTATACTCTACAGATCTAATTTATTCACTACGATATTAAAGAATAAGCACATAAATCAGCTGGATGGTCACATCATAAAGCAGTTTTCCATCTTGGAGATCTGGGTCCATTTCAGAGTCCGACATCTTCAGTTTTTCAGCAGAGGTTCAGGGTGTCTATGCTGGTCTGTCTCTCTGCAGAAACGAAAACTCTCTACTGTCTCTGTGGAAAGATTGTCTTTCCACAGAGACAGTAGAGATTATTATGTTTTAAGCGATGCTTCAGTCATTCATTCTCTCTCAGGAAACAGCATCATTTTCCCGTGATGCTTAGAATTCGTGTATACACAACATCAATATCATTCCAACCAATAAAATTACTTGTTACATTGCATTTCACCAGCACTGCGCAAACTCAGTATTCGTAGAAAATGGTGGTAAACAGATGTGATTATTTATCTAATTATACCACACAACAAATATAAGCTTTGATAAGTGAATTGGAGAAATAAACTATTCCATTTTAGAGAATATGATAGTGAATGTATTGAAGCAGTCATTGAGAGAAATGTGGAATGACTGATTGTCAGTAAATGCACACAAAGATTTATGATTTAATATTAATATGATTTATTAAATTAAAAGAAACATTCATCAAAAATGAAAGACAAAAGTAGTAAATATTTATATTTAAAGCAAATAATAACAGTATTTGTAATCAAAAATAATGCCACTGAGGTAAGATTTTAATTTGAATGCTGTCATTCACTCAATAATTTAGATTGTATGTGTTACTTTTTATAGCGTTTAATTGATTCTATTAGTTGTTACTTATAATTATGAATATTAACAAAAACACTGATGTTTCGGCATATCAAAGCTTTTGTATTATTGTGAACACAACATTAATTTACATTGACAAATGGCAGCAGTCGAAGTAAAATTTTACCTAAACATAAACTATTTTAAATCATTGACAACACAACTGTTAACAAATTTTAAATACTGATATTAAATTGGAAAAATAAGATAACAAATATACATTTAATGTATAGAATTCTGTTGGAATTTTTGTTTTTTGTTCAAAGGTGTTTAGAAAATCGGAATATACATTACTGTCCTAAACAATAAATAATAGTTTAAACAAAAAACATGTTATAATTCTGATCGATAGACAATTGGATATTATCCTCAATATTTTGTTGAAATCCTCTACCTGAGAGAAACTACAATGCTGATGTATTTCAACTGAAAAAAGTGTCTGTTATCCAATATGTGTAAATTTGACCGTAATTCCTTAGTGCCACAATTTCATTTCTTTTAATTAATAATTATTTTGTTTTTTTAAATAGATCATCCAAAACACTCCAAGTATTTTTATGGCCTTTAAATATTCTATTCCAAATGAAATTACGTATTATTTCTTCTTTCAAAATATCTAACTGTTGATTGTCTCATCTGAGAGATAGGTAAAGCTATCACTCTGCAGAGAGAGAATTTTTAAGAGACAAAAAGTTGTCTATGACTAAATAGTCTCTTTAAAAGTACTGCAACATTGACTCAGAACAAGAAAATTCTCTTTAGTGGAACAACCAATTGGAAGCAATGTTTGCTCACTGATGTCAAATAGTTTGTCTGGAGAGAGAACTTTTGTTGAGAGCAGCCCAGGTTCAAATCATTAACTAAAACTAACCTAATAAACACACAAAACAAATGCACATATGGTAAATAATGAAATTAGAAGAAAAAGTTTGAGAATCATTGTACAACAGGCATTTCTCATATAGCTTTATCTGCTTTGATCAGTAAATTTTTCTTGTAAGCCAGAATTGCAATATAAGTGTGACTGGATCTCTCTACATAAATCAGGGATTGCCCTATAGTAAAAACTCACATAAATGTAGGCTCTGTCAACATTTATCTTGCAACAATACAGCAAGGTACTAACAATAGGCCAATTATATAAGAAGGACTCTAATACTTTTTAAAATATAAAAATAGTTTGTAAAATTCGTAGAATACAAAAATCTAAAATTTTTGTATTCTACTGAAAACTGATAAGGATTTCATTTGAAGATTGAAAACGTTTTTTATAAATGTTCTGATTTTATAGACTTAACTGCAATTATGGCTTTTGTTTGTAATTTTGCAGAGTTTTTGTAATAAAAGTGATAATTTTTAACATCCAAAAATTGTGTTTATAGCCAATTAATCCATAGTAGATTTTAAATTGATCTCATAATAATCAAAATATTTTTGTAAATATTAAATGCAGGAATTAGCAGAAAGATTAACAAATTTAATTTTTCTTCCTGAAACCTGCTATAATAATTAAGAGCCAGTTTGAGTAGTTGGTACTAACAATAGGCCAATTATATAGGAAGGACTCTAATACTTTTTAAAATATAAAAATAGTTTGTAACTATTGGGAGAAATTCTTACTGCTTTTCATAGGTATTTAACTAAACAAAGAGTGAACTACAGCACTATCTAGCAGTCCAAATAAACTCTATTAAATTTCAATTTTAACACTAATGTTTTCGGCTAAGACCTAGCCATCTTCAACTCTAACTTACAAATTAATTAGAATAAAAGACTCTGGGTCTTTTATTCTAAACTAACAACTTAATTTTTTGTTTTTATTATCAGGGAAAATTTTTCTTTTGTTCTAAATTAGAAAAGACAGTTTTAAGAACCACAGGCAGTAATAAGATTGGAATAAACAATGAAAAAATTTTGAGGGGGGAAGTATTCCAACTTGAACTATAGTTTGAAGTGGTAGCAAACTGGTTAATTCAAAAAATATTTTTTTCTGCAAAATAGAAAATTTTTAGACATTTTCGAAAAACTGTCCAGATTAGCATAGAAGGCACTAAGGTTGATCATCATTGTGTCAAATAAAAGAAACTTTAATATAGACTGGAAGGAGCACTCCAACGAGTGATCAGCAGCCTAAAGCAAAGTTGCCAAGCCAAAATCAGATTGCCGGCAGCTACGTTGTAGGAAGTGCATCTGCTGAGTTGATTTGGTATTAATACTGCTATTATTTAATATTAATAGTGTAATTATGCTCTTGTTTATTGTTTGATTATAATCTTTGGCAAAAAAAAATAAAATTTTATTCACTCTGTTAGTGTTGTTTTTTCATAACATTTTTTTAGCATAAAGTGCATCTAATAATGGTTTTTTTTTTAAATTCAACATCAATGGACTTTAAATCTATTTTTCTCCTTCCTTGAAAATTAAACAATTAGGAAAATGCTAAAATTGGAGAATTTTGAGCACCATTCGAAATTATCAAAAATGTGTATTTATGAAAAATTATAATAAAAAATTGGTTTAATATTCCATATTTGGGTACTACATTCTTTTTATTAACTATTAGGATCTGTTTATCACATATTAAAATAAATAGGCTATGTCTGGCCACCAAAATTAAGTCAATACTACTATACAATACTGTTAGTGCTACTATAGTGTTGAATGTACATTTGCGAAAGTAGCCTACCAACAGTCTACCCAAACAGACCTCGCTTTTCTAACGTTGAGTGCTCCTTCCAGTCTATATAAAAGTTCATTGGTTAAATATCATCAATATAGTAGTAGGTGGAAGAGATATGCCTATTGATTTGCTTTTTTTTCACTCATTTTGATTTTGTCTTTTACTTGATAAAATGCAACCTCCAAATTTGAACTTTTGAATTATTTTTTTAAACCTTATTTGTTGGAAATACTAATGCCTGTTATTTTACATATTTCAATGATTTCTTATATAGAAATTATATTTTAATTTTTGTGTCATTTCAGTGGATATACTTGAGTTCAAAAATATGAAAAAAAATTTTGTATGTAAATACAATAATATGACACAAGCAATATTTATTATAGTTTATTACAAAATATATATTCAATACTAATAAAGAATTATCACTCAACTATTATTATTAATAAAAAAAACTATTAATGATGAAATTACATTGTTTTATATATATTCATTTTATAACCAACTAAAAATTGCAATATCAATATCCTTGTTTCTTAATAATAATAATAATAATAATAATAATAATAATAACCCCTTCCAAATCCTGCTAAGCTGCTTCAAAATGGCAGAGGGGTGTACGTGGGCAGAATAGGCAATGCAAGCCAGAAATTTTATTTCTTGTATGGTCACCCTGGCTAGAATAGAAGGCTATTCCATTATGCTCAACTAAATGCTAGCAGGTATTCCAGGTGTTTTCTAGTATGCAATGATACAAAGCAGAAAATGAAAGTACACCAGCTCGGATGACGCCCGGGTTAACAGGGTCTGCATCTGTCAGTTAAGCAGAGGCTCACATTTGGAAAGTTTACTACAGTCTCCCTTGGCCACTGACGGGTTAACAAGGCCTGCGTCTGTGAGTCAGGCAGAAGCTCACATTTGGAAAGTTTACTACAGTCTCCCTTGGCCACTGGTGGCGAAGAAAGTTTACTACAGTCTCCCTTGGCCACTGGTGGTGAAAGCAGCACCAACCGAAGCCTGGCTACTGCAATACACATACCCACAGTAGAGAACGGGTCACCACATCAGAGCCCAACCAGCCAAGTGTTTCCCTGGAAACTCAGCCAGAGACCATCAAGGCTGGAAAATCACGCTAACGCATGAAATGGACAACTGACATGAATGAATTCATCATGCAAAAATACTACACAATTACAAAATTAGAAACTGACATTACAGGGTACAGAAGGGAACTCTATGACAAATTCACTAGCAGATACCCAAACATAACATCATAGTTACAGAACAATGCATAGCAGATCAAAGGAGAACCATCATCCATAGAAACCTCATACCACACAGTACATTAGAAAGCATTAAAACTTAGGTAGCACAACAAATATCACAACATGAAACCAGTTCACACACACACACACACACACACACACACACACACACACACACACACAGGTAGAACACGAAGTGGGACAGACACCAGAAATAACATACATCGATGACAACATGCAGCCCATCAACAACACTACTGCAGACCTAATCAATAAACTCACTGACACACTCCAGGAAACATTAACCAGATTCAAAAGTACAGATCCCATGCAACGTCCATGCATTCCTAAAGTTCACAACTCTCAACAGTTGAACAATAAACAACATTGTATGAACACACACATTCTAACAAAACTTATTAATGCAGAAACAACTCTCATAGAAATATACAGTGGATAATCGGTTAACGAACATAATCCGTTCCAAGAAAATGTTCGTTATCCGAATTGTTCGTTAACCAATCATCGATTTAACATAGGATTCTATGGGAATTTGATTAATTCGTTCCGGAGACCCAAAAAAACATAAATAAAAAATTATATAATTTCTTACTATGTTTATTTATATGTAATAACAATAATATATACATACATAGTCTTGCATTTTCATCAATTATGTTTATTTTCTGATAAAGAATCTGCCCAGTATCGATTGCTTTTCTCTCCTTCCTAATCACTTCCAAAAAATCCTGATACCTTCAGGATTTTTCGGAAGTGATTAATAGCATTGTCGTGGTAGAGCTTTTCTCTCCCCTTCAGGATTTTTTGGAAGTGATTAATAGCATTGTCGTGGTAGAGATTTTCAGGATTTTTCGGAAGTGATTAATAGCATTGTCGTGGTAGAGATCCTCAGCCTTATTGACCTCAACCTAGTATGGGTGCCATTCTAAGACCAAAAAAATCATATTTCGGAAGTGATTAATAGCATTGTCGTGGTAGAGATTCCCAAGCCTAGTGACCTTAACCTGGTATGGTGCCATTCTAAGACCAAAAAATTTGTAAAATCTCTCTCTTACCTTCTTTAATAAATATTTGATTTGTTTTACGTTGTCTCCGAGTTCAAGCACCAAAAAAATTGTAAAATCTCTCTCTACCTTCTTTAATAAATCTTTGATGTTTAAGTTGTCTCCAAGTTCATTTTAATCGGGAAAAACTACTGTTCTCTCATCCGTTAAATCTCTCTCTAACCTTCTTTAATAAATCTTTGATTTGTTTTACGTTTCGAGTTCATTTTAATCGGGAAAAACTACTATTCTTCCATCCTTAAGGTGGTGAGTTCATTTTAATCAGGAAAAACTATTGTTCTTCCATCCTTACCCATAAGGTTCATTTTAATCAGGAAAAACTGCTGTTGTTCCATCTTTAAACTCAAATTCATTTTAATCGGGAAAAATTACTGTTCTTCCATCCTTACCCATATGGTTCATTTTAATCAGGAAAAACTACTGTTCTTCCATCCTTACCCATATTATCTTCTTTAATAAATCTTTGATTTGTACTTTCTTTAATAAATCTTTGATTTGTTTTAAGTTGTCTCCGAGTTCATTTCTAACCTTTAATAAATCTTTGATTTGTTTTACGTTGTCTCCGAGTTCATTTTATGGGAAAAATTACTGTTCTCCCATCCTTACCCATAAGTCCACCGACGTTTGACTTACTCATAGGTCCACCAACATACAAGGCCTAAGCATATCATTCCATCCTTCCTTCCTTACGCATAAGTCTACGAACGCGCAAGGCCTAAGCCTGTCATTCCATTAGGTTGGTTAAGCGGAAATATCCTCATTTTTATCTGGCGGCGGCAACTTATAGAACTGCCATCACACAGGCTGATCAACACCCATGATGGGATGAACTGGAAGATTGAAGGATGGGTTTCAATGGTCCGGGCCCACATCCCTCCTAAAAAATTGAAGGAGTTTGACCTCCTGATCCTCCAGAATGGTAAGCCACAGCTTTACCATGCATCCCAGCCATCCGGCTGATCTGTCATTTGGTCAATCCGCAGGTCCCACAGTTTGTTCTGTGAAGTGTTCGTTATCCGAACATGTGTTCGTTAACTGAACATAAAAATTTTTCAAAAAAGTGTTCGTTATCCGAACTGTTCATTAACCGATCACCCACTGTATACACTAATTTATGCTGCTGCTGTCACTGTCACTACATACCTAGGTCTTAAAACACTTCCAAATAAGATGGGCACAAACACAAAACACCACTCAACCTGCCTGGCAAAAACGACTCGAAAAACGAATAAATGAAATCAGAACAGAACTAGGTAGACTCACCCAATACAAAAAAACAACACATCCGCAAAACTCATGAAATCTATTAGATTTTCAGAAAACTTAAAACACACACATGCCATGAAAACCACAATGCACACATTAACCTTTAACACTCCTCAATTTAAAAACGAAACTCCTTTTTACACTCCAGTAAAATATGACCTTAACTTGAAATTCGATATTTTGCTATAACTTTTACTTTTTAATTTTTTGGTACGAAAAAATTGGATTTTGTTGTCCATATACTGTGTCCTGGTATCGTTTTTTAATTTTAGATATAGGACCAAAAGAAAAAAAATACGAAAGCAATTAAGCCTAATTTGCATATGTAAAAAATACATAATTTTTCAAATTATTCATGATTTCGGGCATTGAATAAAAAAAAAGTCTATATATTTACATTCTTGATGATATTCTGCATCCAATGATACCAAATACTTCATAATTCTAAAAAAATTTTCCATCTCTTGCTACCTGTCTGAACGAGCATAAAAATGACATAAAAAAACGGTATATTCTCTACAGCTCTCGCAAAGCATTTTTATGAGCAGAATATTGATGTCAACTGGAACCATGCCCATATAGTCAGGAAGTTTAATAAAGCAGAAGATATTAAGATTGCAGAGGCCCTTGTTATAGAGAAGTATAAGAAGAAGACTCATGTCATCAATGATTGTTTATCTGCTAATATACCTCCACAATGGTTCTTATGACTCATGAATCCATGTTCGCTATATTATATATCCAAGTTCATTTTAATCAGGAAAAACTACTGTTCTTCCATCTTTACGCATAAGTCTACGAATGCGCAAGGCCTAAGCCTGTCATTCCGTTAGGTTAGTTAAGCCAAAATATCCTCATGGAGTATTTTTATCTGGCGGCGGCCACTTATAGAACTGCCATCACACAGGCTGACCAACACCCATGATGGAATGAACCGGAAGATTGAAGGATGGGTTTCAATGGTCCGGGCCCACATCCCTCCTAAAAAATTAAAGGAATGGGACCCCCTGATCCTCCAGAATGATAAGCCACAGCTTTATCATGCAGCCATCTGGCTGATCTGTCATTCGGTCAGTCTGCGGGTCCCACAGTTTGTTCTGTGAGGTATTCGTTATCCGAACATGTGTTCGTTAACCGAACATAAAAATCTTTCAAAAAAGTGTTCGATATCCAAACTGTTTGTTAACCGATCACCCACCGTATCATATTACTCTTTTAGACATCTCTTTAAATAATTATTAAAAGTTGAGTGAAAAGATTCATTTCTGTCATTTCATCTATGACAGAAATGAATAATTAAGTTGGATGGTTTAAGTAGGGGAACACCTGTATTTACATAAAATTGATATGTAAATACAGGTGTTCCCTTACTTAAATCATGGATGATTTAAATAGGGGTTGATAAACCAATCTTACAATTGCCCTTACAATATTCTTGGTTATTTTCATAGTATTAGATTGATGCATTCTGATTTGGCCTAACAACACTGCATTGCTGTTCATTTGTTTACCATTTTTACATTGTCACTGTTACACTTTGGAGTGTTATCGTGTGAATACGAGCTGTGCGAGATTGTTACTTTCTTCGCTGTTGAAGATGGAGTGTCAGGTCGAGAAAAAGTTGTTTCTTCGCTGTTGAAGATGGAGTGTCAGGTCGAGAAAAACGAACATTAGCTGTTGAAGATGGAGTGTCAGGTCGAGAAAAACGAACATTTCCGACATATTCTGCTGTACAAATTTAACCAAGGTTCAAGTGCAGTAAATGCACTAGGAATATCTGTGAAGTGTATGGAACTTGGATTGATGACTTCCTAAACTCAAAACCAACAAATTTCTACAGAAGGGGGTTCCAAAAACTACCCCAACATTGGCAGGAAGTTATTGACAATGACAGAGATTACATTGTTGAATAGTTGCTTGCTTGATTTGGTCAAATTTTTAACTGAATTTCATAAATAAAACACTAAACAAACAAACTTAACAAATCTATATTTAAAACGCTACAGAATTATGCATCAACCTAATATATTGGCTAGAAATACTTTTTGGTTTTAGCAAAAATTTAGTTAATGACTGCATAATAAAAGATTTCCACCTTGGAGTCTAGGTTCAATTCTGGATGATATATCACCTTAGAGCAGGGTTGCCCAACCAGTCAATCTTGACAAGCTTTTTAGTCAAGTGCAAGCCTCCGACCATCTTCCAATCAACTCACTTGTAAACTTCCACTTTACAATACATAGTAAAGGTGGTTTGTATTCTTGTTGAAACAAGAAAAGTAAGGCTATCTCTAAGTGTTTTTGTTTTTTGTGTCTTTTATTATTTATTAAGTAATAGCAGATCAGATGAATCAGTAAAATATATCAAAAACAATAAATGAAGATTATTTCTATGATTAAGCAAAAGTTTGTTAGATAAATGCATTTACAGGTTCAAATATCTTTTATTTCTTTATTATATTACTCAGGTCCTTGTTCAGCTTAAAGAGTTAATTTTATTAAAAAATAAACATCTTCAATTATTTAATTTTTTTCTCTTTAACCATAATTATGAGTGTAGAAAAGAAAATTAAAACTTATTACCATGATGAATGGGAACAATTTCTTTTTCCATGGTTAATGGCAAATGCTCTTGTTTAATATGTAATTCAGTTGTTACTATTCAAAAATATGGAAATATCAAAAGACATTTTTGAACAATGCTCTCCAATTACAAAAATGAATATCCGAAAGGCTCCAAAATACGCAGAGAAAAATTATAGATTTAAAATCAAACTTACATTCACAACAAAATATGTTAATAAAAATTTTAAGATTATCTCTTTTGTCATATAATCCAAATTTTGAATCAGTTACAAAATCTACATAATGCCAAATATCGCATTAAAATTTTTGTTTATGTACCCATGTAACCGTAGTTATTTTCATATTTTCATGTTATGAAGAATTATTTATTTTACTTAATAAATTTTGAATTATATAGACGACATTGCTATTTTTGTACTTTATTCTCTGGATATCGGTAGATTTCTATATCGCTCCGGGTGAAAAAAGTAGCTCCCAGTCATAAAAAGGTTGGGCAGCTCTGCCTTAAAGGATCCAAGATTAAATCCAATGATTTTACTATCTTGAAGAATTCAGTAGTCCATTGTCTATTATTATTATTAAAATTACTATTGTCAAATATTTTATATACTTTTCAAGTTATAATTTTTTCTATCTATAACAGTGTTATTAAAGCATAATAGCATCATACATAGAGATGCACTTGCATTAGATTCTTTGTTTCTTAAAGCATTTAAGTATGCAGTGTGTTTAACTGTATTAAATGCCTTTTTTTTTTTTTTTAAATCAATATATAAAAAGCATTTTGTAATATAGCAACAGAATTTTTTCCATTAATAAATTAAAATTTTATAGCTATGATATAATTTAAAGCATAAAAGTTTGCAAAATAAGCTCGACCTACAGCATGTGAGTGCATTAAAAAATTTTTGGTCATAATTTTAAACTATTATAACATATTTTCCCATCATTACAATACTATAAATAAAGTTAGGTTTCTCAACAACTAAAATACAAAATATTCAACAAATTTTTAAAAAGAAATGTTGACCAAGTTCTGTTTATCTTTACAATGAAGAAAAAAGTGTTGAATGATGAAATGTTTACCACATTGTTTATTAGTAATGTTTACCATCATTTATCTTTTTTTTATCTGTAAAATGTTGACAAAGATTAAAAAATATATTAGATTAAAAAACAATTGTACATTAAGTATTTCCTCATCAATATTGTTTCTTCATTTTTAAATTATTTTAAATATTATACTTATATACCGTATTACTTCGAATTTAAGCTGCAGTAGGATTTTAAAATTGGAAAAAAAAAAATGATTTTATAATAATAGGTATTGAAAAATAAACATTTTTATTTACTTAAATAGGTACTACTAATATACATAATAAGCTGGGAAACAGTTTTATTTACTTAAATAGGTACTAATATATAATAAGCTACCTAATAAACTGTTATCAACTGTCGTAAAAATCTGTGTGCACGCATAGAGTGTAAAGCAAAAACCCGATCATTAGGGAGTGGGAATCGGGAGAAATAAGATGCTAAAATATTCGCTTTGAATTTAAGCCCTATTCAAATTTTATGTCTTAAAAATCCGAATAAAAAGTGCAGCTTAAATTCAAATAGTTACTTTTAATACCATATTATTTCGAATATAAGTCACACTTTTTATGGTTTTGTTTGTTTGTAGTTATTAAAGCTGGGGGGAAGGGGTTATTGTTTATGTATGTATGTCAACATTTTACAGATAAAAAAAAGATAAAAGATTAAAAAACAATTGTACATTAAGTATTTCCTCATCAATATTGTTT